>PVIY010059906.1:0-11847 GCA_004026745.1 Myrmecophaga tridactyla
ATTTACCTTTGTCAGGGTTTCTCTCCTTCCCAAATCAATTCACAAAGAAACAGAATGTAGATAGGCTTTCAGCTACTTACAGGTTCTCCAAGCAAGTACAAAGTCCCTCTACATTTCCCAAGGGGGTTATATGCAGCAGTAATAATGTATGTATATTTGTAAAATCCTTCCCATATTTTACTAGCTCAACTAAGAGGAAAATGGTCAAGCAGTCCTTGAAAACAGGATAAGTGAGGCACTGCAAAATGTAAACAGTTGCCAAAAGTCCTAGTACTTGAGATAAATAATACTTTATTGCAATGTTGGTAAAACATCATAATTAATACCAAATATCCACCATGACCAAATAACAAAATTTAAAGTAAGGTTAGGGCCAGATTTTGTCATTTTGATATTTTGCTCATCATGGTCAAATTTGCCTTGTCATAATCCTGATCTTGCTTGAAAATATCAAACCACAAACCTTTCAATGGCAGACTTCATAAAGGAATGTCAACAATAGTCCTGCACTCACTTTGGGATATTTTATGGGAAACCAGAAAGAGGGTTGACCTAAAAACCACATTGACATAATTCATAAGGCTACTTAAAATCCCTCAGCTCTTCCCTACAGTGTTCACGGCTTGGTTCTGTCTTAGTCACATATCTTTGTTCTCTCAAATCCTCCATCTACTACCAGCATCAGGCCTTCCTCTCTTCCCTGCCCGCCCCCCACCCCCCACTGATCCCCCTTGCTGCTTGCTCCAGCTAGCTCTTCCTAGCTCCAGCTTTCCAGCATTGCCTCTTCTTCATGCAGACCCATTTCATAGGCAAAAGTATTTATCTTTATCAAACTGTCTTCTCCAGTTTGCATCTGCATACACATAAAGAATTTTCATGAGGATCCACTCTTCTTGCAAAGTAGCTGACAATTATAGCGACCTATTTTTCTGTTAAAAACAAGTTTTAACTTATTGACCACATAAAGCTATACAGATGGAGGGAAACTCCAAATTACTTGTTGAGTGTCCTAGGAATTCTGCCACAGGATCTTCAATGAGGTCTCTGGGTTGAGGAAGAGCACATAAGTGGAAGGAGGGAAGGCTCAGGCATAATTTATTATTGACACTCTATGTTGCTGTTATTATGGGCTCTGGCAGCATAGTCCTTGATTTGAATCCTGACACTGTTACTAAGCAAAAGTTCTGTGACTTTGAAAATAGAAGAAGAAAAAAACAGTGTGAGGGGGTGGGGTAGGGTGGATGATACTTTGAAGTGTCCTTGGGAGATCTGGGAGATTGCATGAGATGACAAATATAAAGTGCTTAATATAGTACCTGGCATATAATGGCACCACTTAATTTCCATATTGTTAAATCTAGCTCAATCATGAGAAATTCTTCAAAAAAATAATAAAAAAAAACTCTCCCTCACTCCAGAAATACTTTATATTATGTTCTTAGTTTTGTGTAAAACCAGTGGCAACCTTAAGACAAAGATCATAAATGTCAGTTTTTGTTAAGAGAATGTCTCCTAAATAAACACATACCAACAGATAAATAGATGTTTCACAAATTCTTCTATTCCATTCCCCCATCCTCAACCCAGAAAATAAGATAAGCGATTAAAGACAAAAAAAATGCTTCCCCTGTCCTTAGGCCTTCTCCTCTCACCAGACTGCTGAGGCCCCAAATTTTGGAGATTTTCTTGATTACTCTTTTTTCATATGTATTTTTAATCTGACCTCTTCTCACCATCTCCACTGCTATGATCCCTTTAAGCCATGACCAGCTTTTGTCTGAATTATTACAAACTGCCTCCTGACTGCTATCCTTGATTCCAGCCTTAAACCTCCACAAACTATATTTCCAAAGCAACCAGAACAATTATTTTAAAAACCTAAATCACATCACTGCATCCTTCTGAGTGAAAACTTCTAATTGCTCCTCACTCCACCCAGATTAGTAGTTGGAGTCCTAACAATTTTAGCAATTCACTTGAGGAGACGTTAAGTTCTGGCTCCATTACTTTCTACCCTTATATCTTACTACTCTTTCAATCTATCTTTTCCTATTAACCACCCTGGCCTCTTTCCTGATTCCTGAACCTGCCCAAACATTCATACTTACATACTTAATATATTCAAACTTAGAATTTTATTTTCTGTCATCATTGCAAGAGTATAGGTTTTGGTCTGCTTGTTTTCCTATCCTGGACACTTGGTTCCATGGTTAGGACATAAAATGCATTCAACAAATTGTCATTAAATAAACCTGATTGAGAGGCAGGTAAACAGGGTTCCAGTCCCAGTACTGCCCCTACCATGCTCTATGACTAGGATTTCTATGACATATGTTCTAAAAGCATATTTATTATTTTTTTTCACCAGGAAGTGTTACTTTGCTTCAGATAACGTTAGGCACCTCACTCTCACCCATTAAATACTGCATATGGGTTTTAAAATCTCAATTCTTCCTTATCCTCTTTTGTTGTTAATGTCAAAAGAATATTTGAGATTTTGCTAGCAACGTCTCACAGAAGAGATTAATGAAATTGAGATATTTTATTTCTAAATGCCAGTTAAACAGACCTGTAAATTCATAGTTAAATTGTCAGACAGTTCTAACGACGATATACAAATTTGTATCTTCCCTTTAGCAACAAAATGTATCTTCCCTTTAGCAACAAAATGTTTGCCTTTTAATACCTTTAAGAATTATTACAATAAATCTACATTAGTACTATTTCAGTTCTTAATTACAATAGAAGGAAACAATAAATTAGGTGACTGATATTAGCACCCTATATACACAAGTATTGATCCACTGCTAGGATTCAAAATTAAAGCAGTCTCTGCTTAAAGAAGCTCACAGATTAGAAGGAATGTTGAAACAGTAATTGTTTTTAACACAAAGCAAAATTTAGAGACGATTCTTTAGTAGTATTTAGCTTCCCTTATTTCTTTTTAATTTCGGTTAATCCAAGCCAAATACATTTTACTTTTTGCAAATTTTACCATTAACAGAATTATTTATCTATCAATTGGCATAGAGAAATATATGGAATTACCTTCCCAAAGATTAGCAATGGTCATTTATAGGTGATCTTACATTATTTTTTTAAATCGCCAAGGAGTACCAAAAAATGTACCACGCAGTATTTAGAAATTAGTTTCTACCTCCAAGATGCTTTGGCAAGAAATGATGTGCGACACACAGACGAAACTTGTAAATTTAAGTTTGGCCAAGGACTTAAGTTTCCGGTTCAGAATGTTTATGGCAAGAAAGTAACGCCAGCTTCTGAAGACAATGCAGGAGGCAGCAGCCCTGTCTAAACTCCTCAGGCGCACCAGTTCTGCCTTCATCTACAAACACTTGGGCCGAAAGGAGCAATCTGACTGGCTAAGAAATGTATGACGCAGCACGTTTAACGTCACTGAAAATCGACCTTCCCGAACCTGGCTCAGTTTCCGCTTCCCCATTGGACCGCCTACGGCAAGAGGGTAGGGACAATTCTTAAAGTTGACCTCTCGGTCGAGAACCCAGGGCGAAAATGGCGGCGGCCAGGTTTTGGAGGCTTGTTCTCCGCAGTCGGGGACTGTCATTGCATACTACAACCGAGGTCGCCGACACAGCCACGGAAACGACTGTTCCACAAGCTGCGGCGGCCCCTGTTGCACGCTACCCGCCGATTGTGGCCTCCTTGACTGCCAAGAGTAAGGCGGCGCGGCAGCGGCGGGTGGAGCAGTGGCAGGCGGAGGTGCATGCGGCCGAGTCAGTGGATAAGAAGCTGCAAATCCTCACCAAGATGCAATTCATGAAGTACGTGGTTTACCCGCAGACCTTCTCCCTGAATGCCGACCGCTGGTACCAGGGCTTCACCAAGACGGTGTTCCTCTCGGGCCTGCCGCAGCCGCCGCCGGGGGAGCCCGAGCCCGCGCTGGAGCTGGCGGCCCTGCGCGCGGTCGCGTGTCACTGTCTCTTGCAGGAGCACTTCTACCTCCGGCGCAAGCGGCGCGCACCCCTCTACCAGGACCGCGAGGCCCTCGCCTCTCCCTTCCTGGACCATCTGGTAGCTGCCCTCGTGGGCCACCTCAGCCCACACAACCCGGTGCTAGCCACCGCCGCTCTAGGTGAGCCTCGGGGCCCGTTTCGCGACTTGTGGGAGGTGAGGGTTAAAGGAGTCTGCTCCACCTCACATGGTTTCCATCTTCGAGACTCTGCCTCTCCACTAAGTCATTTTGTACTGGTCCTTTCGCTTCTAGTTGGAGGTATTAGTAGCAATCTCTACGTTAGGAATTCAGTCACTGGGTTTTAGTGCCTGCGCTGCCACAGCCCTGGGCTACTTAGCCTGAGCTGCCCAGGTTTCAGTGAAGGTTCAGCCAAATGCAAGAGCAGTGATGGTTAAGAGAAAGCGTTCTTGTTAAGTGTGACAGACTTGGGATTGCCTTTGGCTTCTGCAACCAAAAAGCTTTGTGGCCATATAGTAAATTCATCAACCTCTTTTGGCTTCATTTTTCTCACTGTATGGGCGGGAATTACAGTGATAGTACTTGCATTGTAGAACTGTGACGTCTAATTGACTAAATACTAGGGTATAAATTGACTACAATCCTAACATTGAGTACTTACCGTGTGCTAGGCCGCAGCTTCTGCTGTGTATTTGTCATCGTTACAATAGTTTTGCAGTAGGGAGCATTGTATTATTTTTTCAAAAAAAAACACAATATACCCTGAAGCCCAGAAACGCTAGATATGTACCTAGTCTAAGACCCTATAACTGGTAGTTTGGGGGAAGGGAGGCATGATTCAAATCCAGCCATTCTGGGTTCTCAGTAAACAATGAGCGTCTTCCATCTATCTGTCATTGCAGACATGGGAAATAATAAAGGGATGGAGAGTTTTAAAAATCAGCATTTCTCTACTTCATCCTCTTATACCTCTTATTTCCTGGATATGTTGATGAATATTTAATGAATTGATTTTATTAAAACTGGATATGTGCTCAACTGAGCCTTGTTCTAAACATGTTACTTCCCTCCTTAAGTTGGGAAGAAAATGGTATCAAAGGAAGCGTCATAGACTGACTAGTTACTAGATTGAATTTTTAAATAGGCGGCCTATGAAAACTTAACCTAATCAAGATTCAGGTTCCTCTTCTAGAAAGTGAAGACGACGGCCACTAGAGTTATTGTGAGAATTCATGTTTATTCGTCTTGAGAAACCTTGTTGGTTCAGTGTTCAGCATAAAACAGCACATATAGATAAAAATATTTAAGCATTGTGTTTAAATCATGATAATTTAAGTTAAATTATCACATAAATCATATCATTCATGAAAGGGTACTTTAATATTTTAAGTTAGATACACTCATTCTTAAGTTCTGTATTATTGTTGTATTTTTTAATATTCTGATAATAACCAAATTTCTCTAAATGATCAAATGAGGAAATTTTGAATATCTTTTGATAGATTGTAAACGCCCAGTTCACTTTTACTGGTTGCGTGGTGAAGAAATTATCTCTCATGGTCATCGGAAAGGTCGAGTTGATGCTTTGAGATACCAGATAAATGATAAACCACACAACCAAATTCGAATATCCAAGCAGCTTCCAGAGGTAAGGATTTATTGTGTATCTGTTGACTTTTTTTTTTTTTTTAATTTGCATATGGGCAGGAGGCACCAGGGATCGAACTCCAGACCTCCAGCATGGCAGGTACCTCCAGCATGGCGTCGGCAGGTCGGAGCTCTGCCTGCTGAGCCACGGCAGCCGCCCTCTATTGACATTTGATGTAGGGAATGTCTTAGGCAGACTAAGGTCTTGAGGTTGGTAGGATAGAAAGTTTTAGATGAATCCCTTGCCTTTCAAGTTTTTTTCAAAGGTATCACATCTGAAATTCTCCTTTAGTTTTTTAATCTGTTGTGGTATATTCTGCAAAGGTCAAGTCATTTTAAGCAGGGTTAAGGCATTGGTTTTCAGAACAATACAGCCCTTTTCTTTTTCTCTCTTAATATAAAAATGCTGGTGCTTTAAAATAGATTTCACTTGCTAGTCATAAGACAGTTTTTCAGTTAAAATTTTAATAGGTCAATTTATATATTTGCAGTTCTTTTGAAGAAAAACAAGTATATTTTAAGTATTGTCTTTCATGTGTCGATATCAAGGATTGGCAAACATTTTCCGTAAACGTTCAAATAGTAAATATTCTTGGCTTTGCAAGCTCTAAGGCTTCAGTTGCAACTAGTCAGCTCTGCTGTTATACCTTAAAAATAGCCATAATGCAATATGTAAACAAACATGTATAGTTGTATTCCAGTAAAACTTTATTTGTAAAAACAGGTTGCTATATCATTAGATGGTAGTGTTTTCAAATCATTTTGTAAAAAACTCTCATTTTAAGATTTTTAGTTTTTTACTATTGTAAGATATGTACTAATACTGCTGTGAATTCAGCTTGTTTTCTTCTTCTTTTAAGTTTGTGCCATTGGATTATTCTGTTCCTATAGAAATCCCTGTCATGAGTTGTAAGCCAGACAAACTTCCATTATTTAAACGACAATATGAAAACACCATATTTATTGGTAAGTTTTGCTCTGAGATATGGTGCCTATGTACTGTAAATATGTTCATGTCCTGTGTAAATTTAATGTATTGACTTTAGTGAAAAATTGATTCTTGATGACCAAAAGATTTGGGTAGCCCAGGAGCAATATAATTCATAATCTCAGGTTGTTGCAGTGTGTATGACAATTGGAAAGAAAATATTCTTTCAGCTCAATTTTTAAAATTTTGCCTACTTCTACTGAATAACCAGTATTTAACTTTAAAAAGTAGTTTTGATCCTTTGGCTTTGTTGACTTATTATGTAGAGAAAGTAACTTGTTTTTCTTCAGAAATAAAAGGTTATAACTGGACTTGAGGCAGGAATCAACTTTTTCACAGAAGCATCAGGTTTGTGCAACATACTGTGATAATTATCAGGAATACAGAAATTAATTAAGGCCTGCTATCTGTAGTCATCAGTTCATTCTTTTGTTCCTGGCAGACTAAGGGAGATTGAAGAAAGCTTCATGATAGTCCTCCAGATTTATTGTCCCCTTCTTAATCTCTATGATCTTAGGAAATGAGCTATGGGAAACTTTTGGTTGGGAAGATTTTTGCCATTAAAGTGAGAAAGGTCAGCATTTTTGAAATGATAAACACTTTTAAATGAATTGTATATACATTTCTATGGTTTGTGTATGTTATAATGAGCTTGATGATAGATTAAGAGGTTATACTTTTACACTTTAAATTTCACATTATCAGGAAAATAAGTAAAACTATTTCCATTTATGTGTTTTGAGTACTAAGCGTATGATGTGTAGAGAAGAAAGATGGGTTTGAAACAAATACTAAGGGCATTTATTTCATCTGAAATGTTTTTATTTTGCTTTTCAGGCTCGAAAACTGTAGATCCATACTGTTATGGTCACACCCAGTTTCATTTGTTACCTGACAAATTAAAAAGGGAAAGACTCTTGAAAAAAAACTGTGCTGATCAGATAGAAGTTGTTTTTCGTGCTAATGCTATTGCAAGTCTTTTTGCTTGGACTGGAGCACAAGCGATGTATCAAGGTAAAAGTAATTTTATGTCATTACTGTTCTTGAAAGTTATCTATGGCATTTTAAGAATTTAATATAGTTCAAATTATTTTCTTTGAATTAAAATGTTGGGTGAATCTTAATGTTTGAAAACCTTTGCATTGGCATAAAATGCAATGTTTTAAAAACCATAATTAAATATTTTGCATTTGAAATTAGCAAGTGGCACATATGTTGCTAGTTTAATCTTCTACTTTGACCACCTTTGTGTGAACATATTTTTTATGATCATTTTTTCAAACATTTCAAAACCTCTCTAGCCAAATAAGTAATTTCTTTATAGATAACAGCTTCCTGAAGACATTTCTGAGCTAGAAAAGGAAATGATTTGGTGGCTTAAAGTGTTAGATTAAATCACAGCATGTGATTTAGTAGATCATTTATGCAGTAAATATAGATTGCTTTTTATGTGCCAGGCATGTTCTTGTTCCTGGAGATCCAGGGTTGAATGAGACAGACAAATCCTGCTCTTATGGAACTTATAGTGGGGAAAGTGAATAAACATTTGACATTTTCAGCTGGGATATACAGTGAAGTATTATTGTATGATAGTACTGTGAAGAAGATATATAAGAGTAAAGGGTAGTAGAAGAAAAAAAAGTAAAGGGTAGAGTGATTTATGGGATGCAGGTAAGAAATAGGTGGGGGACAGAATATATTTAAACATTTCTTCAGGAGAGGTGTCTAAAACAGTGACATTTGAACAAACGTGAGTGGTAAAGAGGTGTACAAATCCAGAGGGTGGGGGAAGATACTTTTAGGCAAAAGAAATAGCAAATTAAGATCTGTGACATGGAAACAGTCTTGAAGTATGACAGGAACAACATGAAAGCCCATGACATAAGCAAAACGAATAGCAATATGGAATAAAGTACAGGATACCAGAAACCACATCACGTAGGACTTTATAACCCATTCTTCTTTTTTTTTAATAAGTAGTATTTATTGAGCACAAGGCACTCTTCTAAGCTCTGGGGATAAAATAGTTGTACAAAACAAAAATCCCTTGCTTATATTCTAGTGAGCAGAAAAGACAACTAAAAATTACCCAAAGAAAAATGCCCTTAAAGAGGTCTATGTATTTAATGGGCAAGAGAATCTATTTATTTACCTGCTTAGAGAAGATTAGATATTGGGACACTTATGTCTTTGTGATTAGTAGCAGGTAAAATCATACTAATAAATATTTAGCTTGGCATTTCTCAGACACTGTATAATTTATGGCTTGTTCTATAAAATTCCAATTTGCAAGAGAGGGGAAGAAGAACTGTCAGACATTTTAAACATAAAATTAAAAAAAAGTCAGAGGATACTTTCAAAGATGTTAGAATGGCATGACTGTCTATTCTTGAAAGAAAAAGGATTTTTTAGGGAGAATTCATATGTCATTAATATTATTCACTTGCTATATCCTTTAAGGGTGATATAAAATATATATGGGGAAATAAAGTTACTGCTTTGTTGTGCCAGTTGTGTGTTGAAAGTATGAAAGTCAGTCAGTCTTGAACATGAAGCAGCAAGATTTGAATAATGAAATATTAAAACATCCTGGCATCTTATGGTTTAGACATGCCAGACTGACAGCAACTCTAAACCAGTTTTGCAGTGTATAAAGGAAGACACTGAAGACCGGCCACGCTGAGGACGGTCCCCTGTGGCTCAGCAGGCAGAGTTCTTGCCTGCCATGCCGGAGACCTGGGTTCGTTTCCTGATGCCTGCCCATGCAAAACAAACAAGTAAACAAAAAGGAAGACGCTGAATTTGTCCAGGGATACTGATGAAGCCCTTAGAAAGACAAAATTTCTGTCAGTATTTTTTATGGATTTGGTGAAGTAAACATCCAAGATGATTACTGGGTAGGAGGTGCTGTTGGTATGGGGGAATTTTAAGCATGTTTGAACTCAGTAAGTAAAGATCTATTTAGTACTAGATGTAGGAGGGATCTGCATAGACTATTAGATGATGTCAGTTAAGGTTGAAGGCGAAAATTGCTGGAAAGGATGAAACGTAAGTTTGGGGACATTAGAATGGAGGAAATAATTCTTGAGGAATTTATTGGGTAAATAATCCATATTTTAGGAGGTGTTTGATATCCCCTAATGTGCTAGGTTTTTTTGTTTTTGTTTTTAAAATATATTTGTTTAAATTTCAGTAAAACTTGCTTCTACAGGATTCTGGAGTGAAGCAGATGTTACCCGACCTTTTGTCTCCCAGGGTGTAATCACAGATGGAAAATACTTTTCCTTTTTCTGTTACCAGTTAAATACTTTGGCACTGACTGCACAAGCTGATCAAAATAACCCTCGTAAAAATATATGTTGGGGGACACAAAGTAAACCTCTTTATGAAACAATCGAAGATAATGATGTGAAAGGTTTTAATGATGATGTTTTACTTCAGATAGTTCACTTTCTACTGAATAGACCAAAAGAAGACAAATCAACAACTGTTGGGGAACTAAGAAAAAACATTTGATTTGGAACTGTGGGACTAATTGGAGGAACAATAAAAAGAATTGTAATTATGAGACTTGTAACTCTCAGTTATTAACTGCATTAATTTTGAGACCAATATCTCTTATGTTAACCTGTGATTAGGCTTTTTATTCTGCTAAAAATATGTCTCTGAAAGATTTAATTTTAGACACAATTAGCTGATTTAAAAGTAATTTTATTTATACATGGCCAACTGATGAGACTAATTGAGCTCTTTTTATTACCTCAGTGTTAATATTATGTTCAATTTAAAAAGTAATGCAAGGGCAGTCATTTAAATGCTTAAAAATAATGTGGATTTTTTTTCCTTTTTTTTTCTGCTTAATAACATGGTAAAAAGTGTCAGAGCAATATGCAAACCCCCTCAAAACATGAATAATATTTTGTAAGTATGAGAAACTCATACCCATAGAATTAAGTGCCTCTTTCAAGGTCTCACAACTGACTAATAATAAAATTAATAACAAATTATATTCAACTTACATTCTTAGCACTTACTAGAAGTAATGTTAACATTGCATTTAATGTCATTTGCTGTATCCCAATGATTGGGAAAGTAACTTTATGTTTTAAAAATAATCGTCAGTTGCTAAAATTGTTTATCTTATTGCATATTAAGGTTCATTCAAGCCATTTTTAGCGAGGGGAAAAAAAGAATTACCTTTCTATGATAATGCTTGTACTTATTATATAACCTCTTGTTATATAAATGTTTATAAAATATTTCATTATTTACCATAGTCGTGTGGCAAATGATTGCTGTTTTTAGTTTTTAATTTTTTTTCCTAAGGCAGAGAATATTATTATATTGATAGACTTCAGACTAGAAGCGTAGGGATTATTTACCATAAATGATTGCTAAACTGAAGGCATATCACTAGAAAGATGTAATTCAGTTTAAGTGTTCCATCTTCAGCACACTACTTACAGTTTACTCAGAATGCCATATAAATTTACTACACCATTTTTTACGTAAGCCGTATTCCAGGATGGGAATACTGTTCTCTACCCTTGGTGCTGCCTGAGCCAGCTTCTATTACAATCTCTTTCATCCTTCATGGTAAAGTGCAGATATATAGAAATCAACTATACCAAACTATAAATAAAAGTCTTAACTCTCACCTTCTAATTTATTGAACCTTGGCCAATTATAATTACATGCTCAATTTCTGCTTTTGTAAAAATAATCTCAAATTGCAAGGATTCAATAAACTAGTGCATGTGAAAATACTTAAAAATACTATGTAATTAAAATTACACTTAGGTTTAGTTCATTAAAGAGATTGGTTTATAATTTTCTTGTAGTATCTTTGTCTGGCTTTGGTATTAGGGTGATGTTGGCTTCATAAATGAGTTAGGTAGATTTTCTCCTCTTCAATGTTTTTGAAGAGTTTGAACAGGATTGGTACTAATTCTGTCTTGAATGCTTGGTAGAATTCACATGTGAAGCCATCTGGTCTTGGATTTTTCTTTTTTGGAAGCTTCTTAATAACTCATTCAATCTCTTTACTTGTGACTGGTTTGTTGACATTGTCCATTTCTCCTCAGTGTTGGTTGTTCATTCCTTTCTAGAAAGTTGTCCATTTCATCTACGTTGTCTATTTATTGACATATAGTTGCTCATAGTATCCTCTCATTATCCTCTGTTTCTGCGGGGTCAGTAGTTATGTCTTCTCTTCCATTTCTAATTTTATTTATTTGGATCCTTTCTCTCTCTCTCTCTCTCT
>PVIY010059907.1:0-11852 GCA_004026745.1 Myrmecophaga tridactyla
GTCCCTGGCCATTAGAGAAATGCAAATCAAAACCACAATGAGATATCATCTCATGCCCCACCAGAATGGCCATTATCAACAAAACAGAAAATGACAAGTGCTGGAGACGATGTGGAGAAAGAGGCACACTTATTCACTGTTGGTAGGCATGTCAAATGGTGCAACCGCTGTGGAAGGCAGTTTGGCGGTTCCTCAAAAAGCTGAATATAGAATTGTCATATGACCCAGCAATACCATTGCTAGGTATCTACTCAGAGGACATAAGGGCAAAGACACAAGGGGACATTTGCACACCAATGTTTATAGCAGCATTATTTACCATTGCAAAGAGATGGAAACAACCAAAATGTCCATCAACAGACGAGTGGCTAAACAAACTGTGGTATATACATAAGATGGAATATTATGTAGCTGTAAGATAGAATAAAGTCATGAAGTATGTGACAACATGGATGGACCTTAAGGACATTATGCTGAGTGAGGTTAGCCAGAAACAAAAGGACAAATACTGTATGGTCTCACTTATATGAACTGACATTAGTGAATAAACTTGAGGAATTTCTTTGGTAACAGAGACCATCAGGAGATAGAAATAGGGTAAGATATTGGGTAATTGGAGCTGAAGGGATACAGATTGTGCAATAGGATTGACTGTAAAAACTCAGAAACGGACAGCACAATACTATGTAACTGTAATACAATTATGTTAAAACACTGAGTGAAGTTGAATGTGAAAATGATAGAGGGAGGAGGGCTGGGGGCACAAATGAAATCAGAAAGAAAGAAAGATGGTTAAGACTGAGATGGTTTAATCTAGTAATGCCTAGAGTGTATAATGATAGTGACTAAATGCACAAATTTCTGAAATGTTTTTGCATGAGGAAGAACAAAGGAATGTCATTATTGCAGGATGCTGAAAATAGATGGTAATTAATATTTTAAAATGTCAACTTATGTGTGAGACTAAAGCAAAAAAATGTCTATTTGGTACAAAATTTATATTTTGATTAGTGCATTTCCTAATATAACTTATGTAGACAGCTTAATTGAACACCATAAATACAGGGAACCTTGAGTAGGACATGAGATTTTGTTGATTTGTCCAGAGTGATGCCCTGATAAATCCCAGAGTGATTTGAACCATGAATAAAAATGTATTTGCAAAGCCCCCTTTGAGGAATGGTGAAAAAGGGGGAAAATTCAACTTCCTCAAGTAAAATTCTTGATATTCTCACAAGCAGTGTGGACAACCAAAGCCATAGGCTAAGCCCCTAGTCTTGTAGTTTGTTCATATGGAGCTTAACTACACAAAGAATAGGTCAAGCCTACTTAAAATTAGGCCTAAGAGTCACCCCCAAGAGAGCCTCTTTTGTTGCTCAGATGTGGCCTCTCTCTCCAGCCAACACAACAAGCAAACTCACCACCCTCCCCCTGTCTACATGGGACATGACTCCCAGGGGTGCGGACCTTCCTGGCAAAGTGGGACAAAAATCCTAGAATGAGCTAAGACTAAGCATTGCAAAATGTTGAAAATGGGATGGTATACAGGAAAAATATAATCAATATATACTTAGGTCTATTGTTAACAGTTAACATTGCAATATAATTCCTTTGAATGTAACAAAGGGAATATGTCCAAGCTAAATTTCACTAAGTAGGAAAATGGGGGAGGTTTGTGAAATTTTTTGAAGAAGAAATGGAAATGTTCTCATATGGATTCTGACAATGAAAGCATAGCTATTGGATTATACCAGGAGCCATTGATTTTTTACTTAAGTTGGACTGTATGATGTGTGAATAAAACTGTTTAAAAATTAACAGATGGATACAAGGGCTAGAGAAAATGTGGAGAGAGAGATGTACCTATTCTCTGTTTGTAGGGAAGTAGAGAGGCATAGTATCTTTGGAGGGGAATGTGGTGGCTTCACAGGAGGCTAGTGGTGGGGTTGCCCTATGATTTTTCAACTCCGTAGTTAAATGTATACTTGGAGGTACTGAGGGTGGGGGGACATGAATGGACATTTGCACACTGGTGTGCATGGTGGCAGTGTTCTGAAATTTGCAATAGATGGAGTGACCTAGGATACATCAACTGAACAATGAAAGGGGAAACTGTAGTGTATACATAACAGTGGACTATTGAGTGGCTTCAAGGAGAAATGAAGTGGTGAGGCATGTGATTAGGTTAATGAAATTAAGGAAAGTACGTTGAATGAAATAAGCTAGAAATGAAAAGCCAAATATTTTTACACCTCACTAATATGGGCTAACAATAATATGCAAACTCTGAAATTGAATTTGAGAGCATAAGTTATCAGGTGAAGGCCTATTGTGAAAGTTCCTAGGTTGTAAGCTCTTACAATGGTCATATCCATTCCAGAGTTGTAACTGGTATTTCTATATCCTGAGATGCTGAGCTCTATGTGTACAACTTGGTCATTCCTTGGAATTTCAGGTATTTGAGTGACACCTGAGACACTGAGGTAGAGTTCTGCAGCTATGGAAGTCAGCATTACCCCATACAGCAACCGTTAAAAATACTGAAAAAAATTATCAGACTTTAATTGGAGGCATGAATGAAGTTGATCTGGGTAGGACTAAGATAAAGCAGACTAAAGGGTAAAGAATGCTATTAACTAAATTTTCAAACTTTAACTTCTGCATGAGACCAAAGGAAAGCATGTTTATTTGGTGCAAATTCATGTTTTTGGTATCACACTATCTAATCTAACTTGTACAGTCAGTTTATTCAAACACCATAATTACATGGAAACTTGAAAACCAACCTTGTTGGTTTGTGCACATTAGTGGGATTCCCTGAAACATTACAGAGTAATCTGGGCAGAAGATTAAAAAGTATTTGCAAAGTCCCCTTGAGGGGGATTGAGAAAAACCCTAGAATGAGCTGAGACTCAGCATCAAGGGATTGAGAAAACCTTCTTGACCAAAAGGGGGAAGAGTGAAATGAGACAAAGTGTCAATGGCTGAGAGATTCCAAACAGAGTTGAGAGGTTATCCTGGAGGTTATTCTTATGCATTAAGTAGATATCACCTTGTTATTCAAGATGTAATGGAGAGGCTGGAGGAAACTGCCTGAAAATGCAGAGCTGTGTTCCAGTAGCCATGTTTCTTGAAGATGATTGTATAATGATATAGCTTTCACAATGTGACTGTGTGATTGTGAAAACCTTGTGTCTGATGCTCCTTTTATCTACCTTGTCAAGAGACAAGTAGAACATATGGAATAAAAATAAATAATAGGGGGAACAAATGTTAAAATCAATTTAGTTTGAAATGTTAGTGATCAATGAAAGGGCGGGGTAAGGGGTATGGTATGCAGAATTTTTTTTTCTGTTTCATTTCTTTGTCTGAATAGATGCAAATGTTCCAAGAAATGATCATGATGATGAATATGCAACTATGTGGTGATATTGTGAATTTCTGATTATATATGTAGAACGGAATGATCGAAATAGGAATGCTTGCATTTGTTTGGTGTTTTCTGGTATTTAAAAAAATAAAATAAAATAAATTTTTTTTTAAAAAGTCCTCTTGAGGGACTTGGGGAAAAGGTAGAAATATTAAACTTCTCCACCTAGGGAAGTCCTGATATTCTTACAACATTGAGGATTCCTAATTTGATGGGACAAGCCATCAGTCTCGGTGCTTGCCCTAATGAAACTTATTCCTGCAAAGGAGAAGCTAAGCTTACTCATGATTATGCCAAAAAGTCTCCCCAAAGGACCTCTTTTGTTGCTGAGATGTGGCCTTTCTCTCTAAGTCAACTCCACAGATATGCCAACTGCCATACCACATGTGGGACCTGGCTCCAGGGGATGAGCCTGGACCTGGATGCATGGGAGTGAGAAAGCTTCTTGACAAAAAGGGGGAAGAGAAATGAAGCAAAATAAAGTTTCAGTGGCTGAGAAATTTCAAATAGAGCTGAGAGGTCATTCTGGAGGTTATTCTTATGCGATATATAGATACCCCTTTTTCAGTTTTTAGTGTGTTGGAGTAGCTAGAGGGAAATATCAGAATCTGTAGAACTGTAATCCAATAATCTCGATTCTTGAAGATGATTAAATAAATATAGAACTTTTAAGGTGTAACATGTGATTGTAAAAACCTTGAAACTGAACTCCCTTTATGCAGTGTATGGACAGCTGAGTACAAAAAAAAGAACAGAAAATAAATAAATAATAGTGGGGAGGAGGGTATGGGATGTTTTCAGTGTTCTTGTCAACTTTTATTTTTACTTTTATTCCTAATTTTATTTTTTTGAGTAATTAAAATGTTCAAAAATCTATTGTGATGATGAATGCACAGCTATATGATGATACTGTGAATCACTGTACAATTTGGATGATATATGGTATGTGAATATATAATCTATCTCAATAAAATTGCATTTAAAAATGATGAAACAGAGTAAGAGTTTCATAGGGATTTGAAGTTGCCTACCTAATAGATTGGAGTAAAGAAAGAGATAAAGAATCAGCGACGGTTTTAGAGCTATAGTGAGAAAATGCTTTGGGGTTATTAGGTTTAAAGAGAGGATCACAGTGATGATTTGTTTGAAATAGGAGCAATAACATGCAGAAGAGAAATAAGGGATGTATTTTATTGAATAATATGGTAAAGATCAAGAGTCAGACAGAAAGACAGGTGAATTCAGGGCTATAAGGAGGGAGATTAGTTTGAAATGAAGCAATGGATCTTTTGTTTTCACTTCCTTCTGCTACCTCTTCTTCAACTTGTTAGTGTGGGCAGAGAAGCACCTGATTTTGATTCTTTATTTATCTGAGGCAATATGGCATAGTGCATACATAGGAATTTTAGAGCAAAACAAATCTGACTTGAATCCAGTCACTTCCTAGCTGCTTGACCTTGCATAAATTACTTCAATGTTCTGCCCCTCATTTTTCCTCATCTGTAAAAATACATGCTAATAATACCTACAACATAGGATTGTTATGAAGCATAAATGAGTTAATACAAGCAAAGATCTTCTGTTCTCTCCTCCAGCCTTTAGCCAACCTCTTATGACTGCTGCCTCAACCCTGATGCTACTCCTATGTTCAAACTAGGTCTGTTAATGGTGAAAAACTGGTGGCTTGGGGGGTGCAAGGGTAGTTCAGTGGTAGAATTCTCACCTGCCATGTGGGAGACCTGGGTTTGATTTCCAGCCCATGAACTTGCCAAACAAACAAGCAAGTAAACAACCACAAAGAAACAAACAAAAACAAAAATTCAACAAATGGTGCTGCAATAAGGGGATACTCAGATGGAAAAAGAATGAAATGTGACCCCTGCCATATAGCACACAAAGAAAAAAAAACTGGTGGCTCAGCAAATCCTGTTACATGTTGTGTGGCTGGCATTTGGTAGTGGAATGCACATAGGTTTGGAATAACAAAACTAGGTTTAAATCCAGGTTTTGTCACATATAGGCTGTTCTAACCTTGCATTAGTCTCTTATTTTATCTGAGCATTGGTTTCCTTACCTTCATTGTGAAGGAGAAATGACATTACAAATATAACGGCAGGTACAGACTAGGTATCAATAAACATATTATTCCTTTCTATTTTTCATCACCAAATTTCTGGATTGATACTGTGCATTTAAAATCTCTGGATTTTAAATGATTTTTAGGTGATTTTAAATCAATATCTCCTTTTCTGCTACTGTTGAGACCATGAATTACTAAGTAATCCAAAACACACACTCCTATACTGGGCCTCAGGTATATAAGCTTTCATCTGGTTTGCATCTCATATCTTTGGCTTCTTCTGTAATATCTATTTCAATACTTCCACATCAAAGCATTTCCCACTAGCCTTAAGGCTCCCATTTGGGATTTTTAAAATTACTATACAAATAAGGCCATGTCTGTTTGGGAGTAACAGTTAAAGACACCAAATCAAAAGGACTCATAGACCTCATCACTATGAGAAGAGGAGGAAATTTAGTTATACTAAAAGATATCAACAAGAGACATGGAGGTACCTCCCCCTTGAATGGATTAATAAATTGATTGAGCTAAAAGTGCTATCAAGAGAAATTAGCAACTGTGTGGTGATTGCCCATAGGATTGGCTTCTGTTGAAGTTGTAAAGCCACCACTTTGCACAATGCTGAATCTGGTGGGTTTACTGTATCAGGGTCAACATTATCTGTCACCTGGTTTCAATTATCATCTCCATAGATGAAATAAAAATCTACTCATCTGTGCTGAGCTTAATCCCTGGGTTCAGTCTTGTATAACTAAAGCAGCCATATTTTCTGCACCAAAAACCAGGAGACACATGCATGGCCTGACAAACTATTGTTTTTTACTGATCTGTGAATTATTTATATAAAGATATGCAAAGATAGAAAATTCAATCACATTTAGTTGTACTTTTAATGAATTTACTTTACAGAAAAGGTATCTGGCAGATGTCTATCAGTGTCACCATCAGTATAAGCATACATTTATCCTTTGTGGCTTCCTTCAGATTAAACTTTCCTATCATAAGTGGGAAATTGGATGATCTTTCTTACGTCCCCCATGAGGTAACTTAGGGTAATGTTCAACTGATCTAACCCCTTGCTCTACACCTCTAATCAGCTTCTAAATTATGACCATTTTTGAGGGAATAAAAAAACATTTTCTCTCTACTTTATTCTTCCTAACTGCTGCCAGTCATCATAAAGGCTAATGGCTCTTCAACTGTGTGTGCCAGAAACCGCTGGAAACCATATTAAAATTACAGATTCTTGGGCCCTACCTCTGTGGAGTTTGAGTCTATAGATCTGGGGTAGAGCCCAGAAATGTGTGGTTTTTAGAAATTTCTAAGTTATTTTTGGTACAGTTGGCCCAAATACCACACTTTGGTTAACACTATTCTCTGTAAACTATCTACTTTGATACTTGATATTGAAACTCAACAGTTTTAGATAAAGCTTATATTTTGACCATAAAAGGATATTTTGGATCCAACTTGAAGATAAAACACACATCTTGAAGATTTAACCATGATAGTGAGTCACCTATTTGCCTCATTCTTATATCATGGTAATCCTATTGTGGGCAAAGGATCTGATGAGGAAAAACCAGCTCCTTGAATCTGAATTTGCATAGCAAGTATCACAGCATGAAAAGAGTAACAATATAAGCAAAACCTAAAAAGTGGATAGATGTTCCTGGACTATGTGCCTCCCCCCTCCACCCCACAAAAGAAATAAATGGATAGATGGAAGCTAACTGCAGCTGGCTTTTATTCTGTCATAAAGGACTCCAGTAAAGATGACTAAGACCCACCTTGAATTAGGTGGGTCAAATCTCCATGGAAACAACTTAATTAAAAGGTCCCACTCAACAGGTCTGCACCCACAAGAATGGATTAGAAGAACATGGCTCTTCTGGATGGTACATAACTGTTTCAAACCAGCACAGGACTTTTTTTTTTCATTCCTGACTATGTTCAACTAATAGTAACTTTGGGGTACCTGCAAATACCTGTCTTAGCCTGCAAGCTTATGGAGAGGCCACAATCTGACTTTATAACTGTACCCAATCTAACTGCATATACACTGCTTGATTTGTGATAATGGGAACATCCAAGGTTCTTGCTCTAATGACAGAGTAGGCCTGGATGTTTGTGAGCATCATTTATAGATAGAACATGAAGTGCCCCCAATGTTTAGTCTCAGAAGGATGCCCTGCCTACACACCAATTGTATATTCATAGGGCCACATGTTTAGAAACACTGGTGCAGATGTCCCCTATATTGTCTCCTCTAGTATAGGACATATACTGTTGGGATCTTCTTTCTACCCAGCCTCAATGGCTTCTCCAGAACCTCCAAGTGGTGTGAAGGAGCTCTCCTACAACAGCCCAGTTGGCCCTATTGCTTACATTTTACCTTATTTCCCCTATAATCAGTATTTTCTCAAACACAGTTTAGCCCTGTATAGGCATCCATCTAAAAATAATCCTTTACTACAATTATACTTACAAATGTTCCAAGATAAAGTAAATATCATTTTGATGTTTCTCAGTTGGTATCAGCTACATTTTCCAATTCATAGGCATGCTGTGGTCCTCTGTCAATTCTTTATTTTACACAAGACTAATAATTTATCCAGTTACATTGAAATTCCATTAATATTTGCTGGTTTGGGAGAATTACAGATCTATTCTTTTTATTCCATGTTTTAAGTATAAATAGTAACATACTATACATGATGTTCTCTATTTTGATTATTTCACTTAATAATCTGTCTTCAACATTTTTCATAGAAGTAATATAGATCTACCTCTTTCATTAAACTGTGGTCCAAGTATTCCAGTGTATTAATATACAACAATCAACTTAACCAATTCCCTGATGTAGGATGTAAAGATTTTGTTTTCAGTATTTAATTATTACAAGCAGTGCTGCAATAAACATTCTATATACACATGCATATGTGACCTAGAATACTGGATTGCAGGGTATGTTCATTTTTATTTGGATGTATATAAGCAATTTAATGTCCATTGAGTTTACATTCCACTGATGTTTGAATGTTCTAACAGTCAAAAGCTCTTCCTTATAGACAATAAAAATATTTCCTACCTTTTATTCTTTTATATTTCTAAATTAATTCTAATTAAAATTAAGGTTTTACTCCTTAAAAATTTAAAACATTTTAGAGTAGACAAATCTCCTTTGACTATCATTCCCAAAGCTAGTCAGCTCTGTCCTCAAAGTAACTATTATCTTGAGTGTCTATGTTATTGCATGTATTCTTCTTGACTCTATTCCTTGCATTGACAATATAAAGTGTAGCTATAGAAGATATGTATTATAATTTGTAGTTTGGATTTTTTACATAAATGGTTTCATTTTGCGTCATTTTTTGCTTGATACATTTTTTAGTTCTCTTTTGTTAATCAATGATAGAGGGAGGAGGCCTGGGGGCACAAATGAAATCAGAAGGAAAGATAGATGATAAAGACTGAGATGGTATAATCTAGGAATGCATAGAGTGTATAATGATAGTGACTAAGTGTACAAATTTAAAAATTTTTGCATGAGGAAGAAGAAAGGAATGTCAATCATGCAGGGTTTGAAAATAGATGGTAAATAATATTTTAAAACTTTAACTTATGTGTGAGATAAAAGCAAAAAAATGTTTATTTGGGACAAAATTTATACTTTGACTAGTGCATTTCCTAATATAACTTATGCGGACAGCTTAACTGAACACCATAAGTACATGGAACCTTGAGTAGGACATGAAATTTTGTAGGTTTGTATAGAGTGATGCCTCAATAAATCCTAGAAGGATTCGGATGGCAAATAAAAAATTATATGCAAAGTCCCCTTGGTGGAATGGTGAAAAAGGGGGGAAATTCAACTTCCCCAAGTTGAATTCTTGATATTCTCACAAGCAGTGGGGACAACCAAAGCAATAGGCTGAGCCCCCAATCTTGGGGTTTGTTCATATGAAACTTAACCCCATAAAGGATAGGTCAAGCCTCCTTAAAATTAGGCCTAAGGGTCACCCCCAAGAGAACCTCTTTTGTGGCTTAGATGTGACCTCTCTCTCTCACCCAACATGACAAGCAAACTCACTGCCCTCCCCTTCCCTGTGTGGGACATGACTCCCAGGGGTGTGGACCTTCCTGGCAATGTGGGACAGAAATTGTAGGATGAGATGGGACTCAGCACCAAGGGATTGAGAAAAATTTCTCAACCAAAATGGGGAAGAGAAAAATGAGGCAAAATAAAGTGCCAATGGCTGAGAGATTCCAGAGTTGAGAGGTTATCCTGGAGGTTATTCTTATGCATTAATTAGATATCACCTTTTTAATTAAGGCATAACAGAGAGGCTGGAGGGAATTGCCTGAAAATGTAGAGCTGTGTTCCAGTAGCCATGTTTCTTAAAGATGATTGTATAATAATATAGCTTTTGCAATGTGACCATGTGATTGTGAAAACCTTGTGTCTGATGCTTCTTTCATCTATCTTATGGACAGGTGAGTAAAACATATGGACTAAAAATAAGTAAATAATACGGGGAACAAATGTTAAAGTAAATTTAGTAGATTGAAATGCTAGTGACCAATGAAAGGGAGGGGTAAGGGGTATGGTATGTATGAATTTATTTTTTCTGTTTTATTCTTATTTCTTTTTCTGAATTGATGTGAATGTTCTAAGAAATGATCATGATAATAAATATACAACTATGTGATAAAAAAGAAAGTTCATATTGTATGTTGATTGGTTTTATTAATAAAAATTTTTTAATATATTTAAAAAATCAAGTCCATTTCTTTTATTATTATTCTCTATGGCTGCAGAAAAAAAATGTTTTGAAACTCTCACATAAAGTCCCCTGAAACATTTGAAAATAGTCATCAAGTCACCTTTAGCTTTTCTTTTCTGGGCTTGTGGTAGTTAGATTCAGTTGTTAACTTAGCCAGGTGAAGACACCTAGTTCTGTTGCTATGGACATGAGCCAATGGTATGTGAACCTCATCTGTTGCTGATTACATCTGCAGTCGGCTAGGAGGCATGCCTGCTGCAATGAATGATGTTTGACTTAATTGGCTGGTGCTTAAATGAGAGACCACAATATAGCAGGGTCCAAACAGCTCAGCATACCTCATCTCAGTACTCACAGCTCAGCCCAGGCCTTTAGAGATGCAGAAAGGAATCACCCCAGGGAAAGTTGTTGGAACCCAGAGGCCTGGAAAGAAGGCCTGCAGAGATCGTCCTGTGTCTTTCCAAGTAAGAAAGAACCTCAGTTGAAAGTTAGCTGCCTTTCCTCTGAAGAACTAATGAAATAAATCCCCTCTTATTAAAAGCCAATCCGTCATGGCCAAGATGGCAGCTTAGCAATGTGCACGTTTTAGTTCGTCCTCCAGAACAACTACTAAATAACCAGAAACAGTACAGAACAGCCCCCGGAGCCACGTCAGTGACTGGACACAAAGCATACTCGAGTCTGGACCAGCTGGACTGGCTGCGAGCCTCCCCAGAACCATGAGTTCCCCAAGCCATAGTGGCCAGCACCCCTCCCCCACAGTCTGCTTCCCAGAGGAGAAACTAAAGAGACTTTAACAGCAGCAGGGGCTGAGTCCAAGCAAACACCAATTGTGGCATCGATTAACAAATTATGACTACTAAAAATAGGCCCCCAGATCAGGTGAACCTGGTAAAGGCAGAGGTTGCTCATTGCGCTAACAGAAAAAGAGGAACCGGGAGGAAACAGATGTTTTGGTGGCTGTGTATCTACGGAGGCTTGGCTGCCTCTGGATTCAGCAGCAGGACTTCTTGGGCTGCAACTGCCCCAGGCATAGACAGAAATGGGCTGCCTTCAGGGTTTGTCTCCCACCTGTGCCTTCCCCAGGGGAGGGGTGAAGACCAATTCAGGTGGAATCCCTCCCTCAAGGAATTCAGACCCCAGGGTTGGCAATTTGAAGCCATTAACACCAGCCTGCAACCTCTCCTCTGTGTCCACCATGCCTCCAGCAGGAAGAGTCTTCCAAAGTTAAAGATGCCACATCGTCTTATGCTGGTGGGACCTGCAGGCAGACAAGAGTCACATACTGGGCAGGATAAGAAAAACAGAGCCCAGAGACTTCACAGGAAAGTCTTTTAACCTGCTGGGTCTCACCCTCACGGAAAACTGATGCAGGTGACTCCTTCCCCCTGATAGGAGGCCAGTTTAGTCCAGGAAAACCCAGATGGAGTCTATAATACCAACGTGGACCCTCCTAAGAGTTGGGGGGGGGAAGGCACCATACAAGCAGAGCAAGAAACAAGAAAACAAGAACCGAAAAATTATCCTCTGTTAAACAAAACCTAAGCTAGAG
>PVIY010059908.1:0-11850 GCA_004026745.1 Myrmecophaga tridactyla
GTTCCCCCAAAGTAAGAATTACCAGAGAGAAAACATCAGTCAAGTCTGTTAGTCAAGCAAAAGTTTTCAAAGGGTAACCCATTCACTTCTGACAATCTACTATTTTAACATCCTAGTGAGCACTTAGAGTCAGAGGTTCTGTATATAGCTTGAGAAAAGTGGATGGAAACAGTGGGACCAATTGGTTTCAAACATTTCATTTCACTAGCCAGATCTGGAAATAATAAATTTATCACAGAAAAATTAACTTATCATCATGGGCCATTTTTTGTGTGAAAATAAAAAGTAATCCATATACATATCTTCTTTAACATATACCGTGTGCTGAAAAAATATTTGAAATGGATAAATTACACTCTCATGATGATAAATCTAAGGTTTATCTAAGACCTTTATAGTAAATTCTTCACCCCAGAACATAGAGCTAGTATATGCAATAAAGAAAATCTCAGACTAAATCTTGACTTTTAATCCCATTCTTTTGTCATTAGAGGGCAATCATGAAAATGTTTAATCATTATTAATTAAATAATAATATATTTAATAATGAAATCTATGAATGAGTAAACTAAACGTGGTAAAAACTCTCTGTTCAAATGAGTTTATAATAGTTATGAAAAATGACAGACTATTGCTATTTAAAAATAAATAGCAAATCCTTGCCAACAGGTATAAAGTGTAATAAGGCTGTAAATATGTTGTTATGATAGAGACAACAGTACTATAGCATCTAAAGAAAATGACTTCATGACAGCTTGGGCTGATGTCAGCCTGGCATAGAATGATATGGAACTAGAAAATGTACTTGTAGCTTTGAGAAAACTTTCATCATACCTTACGGTGTGCTAATGTAGGTTAAAGTGGGGGTTCTCAATGGAAAGAGGCGTGAGTAAAGTTGCATTTATCTGAAGACGCAACATTTACTCAGAACATGTGAATTAGTCATATAAAAATACTCTTTTTATCATATGCATTTTAAAGTTTAATTCCATAATCTAAAATTGCAACACTCAATAAAGTGTAAATGTTATTAAAAATACATTAATGAGCATTTAGTTTTTAGGTTGCTTTTTTAAAAAGTTAGTGTCCTGATTCTCAGATCTTTTGCATAATATTGGTAAACTATGTAGCTATTATTTTATTTTGGTGTTTATTACATTTATAAATTATCATAATGAATATTTTATTGTATAAATATATGTTTGTTTTTGTCTTTTTTGATCAACAGATGTATTATGCTAAATGTTTAAATGCAAATACATTATAATTATGTAGTATGGTTATTATTGAAGCTTTTATGTGAACACATTTTTGTAATTCTGTTTGCACAGGACATTATCATCCATCCCACTTTTAACCCATCAGAACATCATTTTATAATATAAGCTTTTATGACATGCAGATTATTGGAAACCTTATTCCTGTATGAAACCTCAAAGAGAACTAAAATTATGCATAGAAAATAATTCATTTGATTTGTATAAATGGTGAGTACTCTATAAATAAAAATTTTTATCACTTTTATAAGACCTTTCAAGAGGAAGTGTGAAATCATTTCTTGAAGGAATGATCTTGTGAGGGTTTACAATTTTGATCTTATAAGAGGTTAAAGGGTGGTTTCCTATTTGGACAAAACAGCCTTTCTTCACATGTTGAGGTGAAGGAACATGATTATATGTGGGGTTATAAAAGACAGAGGATGTGTAAAGTGGAAATTTACCACTGGGACCAGTACCTAATTTCCTCATCACCAGATTAAAATGGTCACCAGAATATCTGCCATATCCCTATTTGCTATGTAAAGTTGGGTGAATGGACAAAAGAGTAAATGAGAGTGGCTGATATTTATGCAGAAAACATGCATGAGATGTCCATTATATGTAGAAAATTCTAGGTATGTGCCAAAAGAAAAATATCTAGGAAATGCTAAAGCATTTCAGGAGAATTTGATTCTTCTAACCAACACAGAAATAGTGTGCACTTATATCTGACACAATGATTCCATGAACTTCTTTTATTCTTAGCATGCTTATAGAGTTTGCTTTGTTCTAGGTTTCAGCATTATCAAACCAAGGAGAACATATAAAAGTACAGAAAAGTATGTCATTATGATTAAATATATTCCACTGGAGATCCATCACTGAGAATGCTGGTGAAGTATTGGTAAACAAACAAAAATATCACAAATACACACGTGTATTTAACATATTTCAGACTAAAGGGACTGTATCCAAATTATATTAAAACTTGAAAAAAGTCAGTCTAACTGACAATCTCAAATGATGTAATCAAATCAAG
Organism: Myrmecophaga tridactyla; assembly: GCA_004026745.1. Lineage (NCBI taxonomy): Eukaryota > Metazoa > Chordata > Mammalia > Pilosa > Myrmecophagidae > Myrmecophaga > Myrmecophaga tridactyla. The sequence continues at coordinate 2,299 of PVIY010059908.1, forward strand.
AACAAATATAATGTGATCATTTTAGTTCTCCCAGTTTACCATTTTCTCCAAAAATTCTTAAGGGAGCATAAAAAATGTTTTTAATGGGCCACTTTCTGTATAGAACAAATTAATTGTGAAATAGTTTCCATATTTGTGTGCTTTTCATTTTATCTATTTGGAGTTTCTGAGGATGATGCATTTCAAGAACCAGACATTCACTAATTCATTTTTCCAGGTCTCCTACAATACACCCCAACACATTTCTGCTTCTTTGCTCTTATCACCAGGATGTTACTTGTCACACTGACTGGAAATACTCTTTTGAGTCTAATGATCTTGTTAGAACCCCACCTCCACACTTATATGTATTCTTCCTCTGGCAGCTCTCTGTCATTGACATCTTGTTCACACTTGCCACTGTACCCAAACTCTTGATTGACTACCTTCTGCATAGGGAAGCCATATATGTGTCTGGATGTGGAATCCAGATATTCCCAGCATTGGCCCTGCAACTGAGGTACTTTTGAGTTTCATTTCTTGGGCTGCTATGTTGTCATCTACAAGCCTTTGCACCATCCTCTCCACATGAACTGACCCCTCTGTATGAAGATGGTTGTTACCTCATGGATAACTGGTGTTTTTGATGCCTTGCTATGTAGTGTCTACACCATGACATACCCCTTCTGTGAAGCCAGAGAAATCCATAACTTCCATTAACTTCCTGGTGTCTTGCATCTCCCCTGTGAGGACACCTTGTCCTAAGAGACTGGAATTTTGATCACACCACCACTTTTCTCCTTATACTATTCTCAGTTATTCTGACTCCTACTCTCTCATCCTGGTCACCATTACCCAGATACCCTTTGCTAAGGGTCTGAAGAAAGTCTTCTCCACCTGCTCCTTTCATTTAACTGTAGTTAGCCTATATTATGGAGCCACCATATTCATGTACATGAGCCCAATCTCTTCCTGTACTCCAAGTAAACACAAAGTAGTGTCTGTCTTATACACTATTCTTACTCCTATGCTCAACTCCATGATCTATCACCTTCTAAATAAGGATGTGATTAGGACAATGGCAAAAATTCTATAGAAAAATCCATTAACTTCTAAAATATGAATTACAAAGTTTATTGGATATAATGAATTACTTATTTGCTTATACTGTTATTGACTCTATTTGATTTGACTATCTGATAGCAATCATATATGTATTTGTGATATAGTGCAACAATTAGTCTATTAATTGAAATTAAATTCACTCTCAAATAAGTAGATTTAAGTAGAGAGCTATGGTATTGTAAAATAACCAGGTCTTAATTATAACATTGAAGATACAATTCAAGATAACAAATCCCAAAATTACGACACCAATCAAGGGTGTTGTAATCAAGGGAAAAACCATGATAATGGGTTATCAGTGTCAAAATGAAAGGAAATGTAAAGGAGGTGAAACCATATACTTTATTTAGCTTAACTTGATAAAGAAACCTGAATAGTAAGGGTGTATTCAAAGGGAGGATTAAAGGATAAATAGGATTTAACACATTGGACAATACAGAAAAAGGAATTCCTGGACTGAGGGGAAACAAATTTTTATAAAATCAGAAAGTAGGTAGTAGGTAGTATACATGGCTAAAACGGTGTATTAGTTAGGGTTCTCTAGAGAAACAGAATCAACAGGGAACACTCACAAATATAAAATTTATAAAAGCATCTCATGTGACCATGGGAATGCAGAGTCCAAAATCCACAGGGCTAGCTGTGAAACGGATGATTCCAATGGAAGGTCTGGAAGAGCTCCACAACAAAGGCTCACCAGCTGAAACAGGAAGAGTCTGTCTCTTCTGAATCCTCCTTAAAAGACTTCCAGTGATCAGATAAAGCATTACCCATTGCAGAAGACACTCCTCTTTGGCTGATTACAAATGGAATCAATTGTGGATGCAGCTGACATGATCATGATTTAATTCTATGAAGTGTCCTCATCACAACAGACAGGCCAGCACTTGCCCAACCAAACAGGTACCACCACTTGGCCAAGTTTACACATGAACCTGACCATGACAGTCCACCCCTTGTCAACTTGGCAGCTATACATACCACCTCAAACCATACCTAATTTCTAAATAAAAAGCAATAAAATGCACATTGTTTCTTTCACCTAACAAAATTCAACTGTCCTGAATATAACTGAAAACACATTGAATCTCCCCGAAATAGGGTGCAAATCCTTGGATAATATTCATTCTTAAACTTGATATCTTACAGCTTAAATAATATAACATGAGCAAAACAACATTACAGTCTTCTTTTCTATAACTGATCACGTGGTCGAATGTTCACATTTATCACTACATTCTTCCACTACCCATTCCATTTTCCCTTTACCCTCAGTAAGCACTTCAGCTGGGTGTGGTTCTTTGCCTGGTGGGGTGACCCAAACCTTCATTCCTGAAGTTTTAGAGCCATTGGTAGTTTTGCCTGGATTGGGTTGTTGCAGTTTTCCATTGATTTTAATCACAGGGCATGGTGGTACTAAAAGATGCCCTAGGAGATCTCCTTTATTCCAAGAAAACTCTTCCTTACTTCCATTATGTAATTGCAGTCCTACTTCTCCATGATAGTCAGGGTCAATCACCTCAGACAATAATGTAATCCTCTTGTTGTCTTGTTGATCCAGGGGCATAAGTAGCCCAAAGTGACCAGGTTGCAGTCTTAGATTCCAGTCCAATGGAATCATTGTTGTTTCTCCTGGTGGAAGCATCCCCCATTTTGGAACTAAAACCTGTAGATGAGCAGAGTTCAAGGTCACAAGGACAGGAAGTAAAAATTTTCCTAGTGGATCACTAGGGGTAATAGTGAGTGGCACCACTCTCATTTCCACCCCTTGGTTCCTGGACCCATGGATCCTGGCTATGGGAGAAACAGCACCACACAGTGGATACTGATTCAGAGCATATACAGCTTCCTGGAGAACATTACCCCAACCTTTCAAGGTATTGCCACTTAGTTGGCACCGTAATTGAGTTTTCAAAAGGCCATTACACCATTCTATCAATACAGCTGCTTCTGGATGATGGGCAACATGGTAAGACCAGAGAATTCCATGAGCATGTGCCCATTCCTGCACTTCATTTGCTGTAAAGTGTATTCCTTGATCAGAAGCAATGCTATGTGGAATACAATGATGATGGAGGAGGCATTCTTTAAGCCCACAGATGGTAGTTTTGGCAGAAGCATTGTGTGCAGGAAAAGCAAATCCATATCCAGAGTATGTGTCTATTCCACTTAGAACAAATCGCTGCCCCTTCCACGAAGAGAGTGGTCCAATGTAATCAACCTGCCACCATGTAGCTGGCTGGTCACATCATGCAATGGTGCCATATCGGGGTCTGAGTCTGGGTCTCTGCTGCTGGCAGATTGGGCACTCAGCAGTGGCTGTAGCAAAGTCAACCTTGATGAGTGGAAGTCCATGTTGCTGAGCCCATGGAAAACCTCCATCCCTACCACAATGACCACGTTGTTCATGAGCCCACTGGGCAACAACAGGAGTTTCTGGGGAAAGTAGTGGACTGGTAGCCATAGAACGTGTCATCTTATCCACTTGATTATTAAAACCTTCCTCTGCTGAAGTCACCCTCTGGTTTGCATTCACATGGGACACAAATATGTTCATGTTTTTAGCCCCTCAGAAAGGTCTATCCACATATTTCTTCCCCAGACCTCTTTGTCATTAATTTTCCAATTATAGTCTTTCCAAGTCCCTGGCCATCCAGCCAAACCATTAACAACAGCCTATGAGTCAGTATACAAACACACCTCTGGCCAGTTTTCCTCCCAAGCAGAATGAATAACCAGGTTCACTGCTCAAAGTTTTGCCCACTGGTAGGATTTCCCCTCACCACTGTCCTTCAAGGACAACCCAGAAAGGGTGTGTAATGCTGCAGCTGTCCACTTTCAGATGGTACCTGCATATCATGCAGAGGAGGATTTGCATGATAAATCCACTCTAACATTCCAATCTCTCTATGCTTCAGAATTCCCTCATCTACATTATACCAGGGTAGCTCTGGCATTTCAACCTCAGGTAATGTTGGCCAACATTTGATCCACGTTTCAACCAACCATCCAAACAAACTGTTAATACCTTTTCTAACCCCTCAAGCTATAACATTGAATGCAGAATCTCTGCTTAGTGGAACCATATCAATAAATTCAGCCTGATCCAGCCTTATATTCCTCCCACCATTACCCCACACCCTTAAAACTCATTGCCACACATACTTCCCTGATTTCTATCTATATCAAATGGAAAACTCACACAGTTCTTCTGGAGTATAATGTACTTCCTCATGTGTGATACTTTGTACCTCACCTTTACCGTCACCTTTTGGGACTTTAGTCTAGTTATAGATCTGAAGAAATGAGGGGGGGTGGGGGTGGGTCATGAAAAGAATTAGAAATAGCTTCCAAGCCATTTGCTTCAGGGCCTTCATTTGCAATTTCATCAGGTGAAACAGGATTAATCACTCTAGGGCTAATCCCTTCAGGAGAAAGTTGGGTGGCCAACTCTTCAAGGCAGGCTGGAGGTGGGGCAGTTATGTCTTCAGGGCAAATTATTATGGGGTTATCTAGAGAAGACTCAGCATGACCTAAGGTTTCAACCTCACCTTAGACACCAGTATCAATCCATATGTCATCATCCCATTTTTTCAAGTTCCCACTCCTTTTCAGTCAATGCCCTCACTTTAATGCAGACACGATGCAAGATTGAGATTTCAGTTTATGTTGTAAAGTTCCTACTCTGACAATAAGATTTTGAGTCTGATTTTCAGAGATCTCAAATCTACAGCTACAGGAAATAAAGTTTCCTTCAGGATACTCATAGAAATGTCTACATCTTTCAGACGTTGCTTAAGTTTCTCATTTGAAGACTTAAGCCCATCCCTTTCACTCCTTAATGTAGCCAGTGTATCTAACAATAACCAACTAAAATGTCTATACCACTTATTTCTACAAAACTCTTTTCATTCAGAGAATCTTATCTCAGGCCCTTATCTCAGGACCTGGCTGCATCCCTGTCACACTTGCTTTGGCTGTTTGGAATATCACTTGAGCCCACCATCCTAACATTAAGGTTGAGTAATATGAATATTTTCTATTTTGGCTGAGCAGCAGAAACTATGATTAAAAGAGACATCTCAGGATCTTGATAAGGGATACTGTACTTTCCTACACTTTGCTAGGGAAGAAACTCATCCATTGCCAATGTCACATATGGTCAATAATTCCTGAATCATTAGCTGAGATTTTGGAGAAAGATGGGAGGTCTGACATAGTATACCAACTCCTGACTTCTCCTAGTATCTTTCCAGGGAAATATACATTAGTTCAAGAAGGCCGATGAAGTTCAGGGTTTCTCTCTCAAGTGAGAAGGCACATAGCAAACAGGATCAGGGTTTCTCTCTTATATGGAAAGGCATGTGGTGAACATAGCATCATCTGCTAGCTTTTTCTCCTGGCTTCCCTTCACAAAACTCCCAGGGGGGTGTTTTCTTTCTTCATTTCCAAAGGTTGCTGGCTGATGGACTCTCTGCTTCTCATGGCTATGTGATTCTGCTCTCTCTGAATCTCTCATTCTCCAAAATGTTTCCTTTTTTATAGGACTTCAGAAACCAATCAAGATCCACCCAAATGGGTGGAGACACATCTCCCTTAATTCAGCTTAAAAATCACTCTTGATTGGGTTACATCTCCAGGGAGATGATCTAATTACAGATTCAAACATACAATATTGAATAGGGGTTATTCTGCCTTTATGAAATGGGATTTTGAATAAAACAGTGCTTTTCTATGGTCTGTACATCCTTTCAAACCAGCACAAGATTCTTCATCCTAGATTTGTTTAGTGCTGCTCTTTCATAAAATCTTTGTTTTCCCAAAGTGCAAATGCAATCATCACACACACTGGATGCAATAGTTAGCTAGTTCTTTGAGGTGAGGCCATTTTCAAAGACTCTCTCCATGTTATGTCTTGGGTAAAGAGATCTTCTACTCTCATATTGTTCAACCTTGACTACTAGTACATTCATTTTTTCAACCTGATTCCATGGTTTCAAGAGATCTCTTCTGTTTTGTTCTTTTCTAGGTGCTGACATCTCTGCAACCTGCTCCTCTAGGAACCTTCTCATCCTTGACTCTTCTCACTGGTTCTCAGTTCTGGCCCCCCTTCTTCTCCTTCTTCTGCAGGCCACACTAGGTGCTGTCACAGCTGCCCACAGATACCCAGCTTTCACTGGCCATGAGCCACTCAATCTAGGGTTCAGTTATTTTCATATGGATGATAATGGAAATAGATGTGAAATAGCTGTCCTGACAGTAAATATATAAATTATAAACTTTCTTATAATTTACTTCTAAAGATCAAAAGAGAATGATATGAAAAATGTGCTTGTGCTAACAAGTTAGTTTTAGAAATGGTAACATATCACTTACAAACTTGAGCAGCAATTACAGAACTTTTCTCCCTTCATAGAATATCTATGTCTGCAGCCTGACTTAGAGAGATAACATAGGTTTTCTTTGTAAGCAGATCTTTCTATAAAGGGATATTGTTTCCATGGAAAGCAGCACAAAATTTGGACTCCTTGTAGATGCCCTGCCTGAGAAACCACTAATGTGTTAGTGATGATGTGATGACTTTACTCCCTCATTCATTTGAGGCTGGATTAGGAACTTCTGTGTTGTTGCAGGGAATGAGTGAGAATTTGGTAAACTGAGAAGGCAAGCAGAAAACTTCTCTAAGGCAAGGCACATTGCATATGAATGCCATATCCTTTATTGCCAGTCCAGGGACTTCAATAATTTCTTCTGTGATGTACTAGCCATGCTGACTCTGGTGTGTCTGGTCACTTGGATCTATGAGTAAACAGTGCTTGTGTTTCCTTTCATTGGCATCAGATGTTACTTTGACTGGGTTCATCTTTCTATTCACTGCATGAAGTCAGAAGAAAGAAAGAAGAACACCTATTCAACATTTAGTCCCCACATCACTGTGACAACTTTCTACTACACACCCCTTGCTTACATTTATCTACACCCAAGATCTTTCTGACCTCCACCAAAGGATAAGGAAGGTTCTGTCTGTCTTCTACATCATCCTAACTCCCATGCTCAACCCTTTTATTTATAGCTTAAGAATCAAGGAGGTGGTAGGGGCCCTGAGAAGAGTGTTTCATGGAACCTCTTCTGGTATTGCCTACAGAGTTTCTCCACTAGTCTCCTAAGTGTCAGAGTATGATAATTCAGCCATGTATGAAAATTAAAAATAATTATATTCCTGGCTGAAAGACAGAAAAAATTTGTTGAAATAATTAAAAAGTGAAGTTTGAAACAATTACATGTTCTCATGTCATTCTTTGTGTTTGATTTGTGCTGACATTGAGTGATCAGATTACAAGTTAATGTCTGGGACAAAGAATTTTTATGCAGACTCTAGGAGGGATGATTTAACTATAGCTACAAGTCAGGCAGGAAAATGATTATTTGGATTAAATAATAGATATTAAAGTTATTTCTAAAACATGTCAAAATGAAGTATAGATACAAAAAGTACAGAATTTGTCTTCCAGCCTTTCAATGAACCCCTCAATATCTATGTAGGTAGGTCTAATGAATGAGATATAGGAATATGGCAGAACTTATGTTTAGACATGGTGCATGGGGAAATAAATGTGGAGCATAGAAAAAGTAGAAACATTTCACTTCTATTGTCTGGTTAATTGGCAAAGATTTATCTGCCCCTATTTTAATGCAGACCATTAATTGAAGCTATAGTGAGAAATCTTTGTCATGAAGGACACTATGAATATCTAACATTCACCCAAATAACTTCAGGACATCTGGTATGGAAAACAGTCAGTGACCAGGTATGGCCTAGAACTGGGTGTAAAGACTGCCCCTTCATTTCAGTAATGAACAAAGTGTGACAGCAGCAATGGGGCAAAGTATAAATGTTCTCTTCTCTTTGCCATTTCAGGGGCCCTACATCATTCAGATTTCTGGGGATGAGGCTTTGTGATGGTTCCTAACAGCAATATGTTCTCACAAGCTGGCAGAATCTAGAGGTGATTGAGTTACCATAACTTCACAGCACAATTCTTTTACTCTTATTTCTCACTTTAAATCCAGACTTATTTAAAATTTCTCTGGGACTGATTTAATTAGCATACATTTTAATGGAATAACTTTCCTTTCTATGATATGCAATTCTCATATTTAGCCAAGTGTCTACACCTTCAGGGCCATATCTGGCATTCCCTGGCAATTCTCTGAAGAAGTGATTGCATATTCAATTCTTCATGCCTTCTGTTATGCAATTGCTTGTTTCTAGGATTCCATACTCACTATCCTCATATAAAAATCTTTGAGTGATCTTTGAGTGAATAACCCATAGTTCTCACACTTTCAATGCTAAATTGAGGTTATCGATACAATCATCCCTGAAACCACACCTTCTTCTGGATTCTTCACTTGCACTCACATGTATCCTATTATTTCTAAAATTTGTCCCATAATCCCAAACTATAGAAAAATCTTCAATTTTTAGGTGTTTCTTCCTAGATCATTAAATTTTAACTATCAATGACTTCATCTTTTGTTCTTCATATTTTCAAGATTTGATTAATAACTATCCATACTACTTCCTTAATATATTATCCTCAAAAAAACATTTGTCTGCTCTTTGACCATTATAAATCCAAATAATTTTTAAATAAACTTTTTAAGTTCCCACCAAAATATTTGGGGAATTGGACAAGAAATTAAATATCTCCAATACTGAACATGCTATATGTATTGAGCTATATTTTGCTAATTAATTCCTACTTATTAAAGTAGGAATGAGTATTTTTCTTTTATTATATCCAGATATTTAACAAAAATTTTTGGATGTAAATGTTTGCCACCTCTACCTTATGATAGAAGGGGTTTTCTTTTTCCAATATAATTAAGTTGTATGATTCAGTTAAGGAGATTTTGATTTAATGGACAACCCACTGTTTTACTGACCAGAGAAATCTAAAAAAACTTAAAAGCTCACTTTCATTGTTTAAGTTCTACACAGTTTTATCTCAACTAAGGAAAATTTAAATGCCAGTGTGATGTGCCATTCTCAGTGCTATGCTGTCTCCTGGAAGTGTACTTTGTTCTCACTTCCCATTTCCTTCCACAGTGTCAAGGGGAAACAGCACCATTTCAAAACCCTTCATTTCTTGATGAGGGTGAGGTAGAGGCTGTGAGGGGTTCACTTTGTACTTCTCTAGTTACAACCCCATCAGGACTGATCCCACTGCAGCTGCCCTGTACAGCCCTCATTGTGGGTTCTTGAGGATGATTCTATATTAAGATCCATACCATAGTACCTGGGTTTAAAATCCCCAAGTCCTTCTACTATAAGAATGACCCAAACAGATAGTTGTGATGCAGGAAATGAAATGATTTACTTTCCTGTGGAATTTTTCTCCAAGTTTCCTTTCCCTCCACACAGCAAATAAGGGTTCTTACTTT
>PVIY010059909.1:0-11848 GCA_004026745.1 Myrmecophaga tridactyla
CTCCAAACTTAAAACTGAGACCCTCTAAGGGCTGTTTTGTCAGTGGAAGAGTGGATATATTTATTTTATTTAACTCTTGCTGTCTCTTTCTGGTCTCCAGGTAAGAGAAAAAAATTCCTTGAGAATTTGAAATCTTAGCCCTGTACCTTATTTACATGGATATGGGGCCCAAGTATACCAACTCACACAGTGAGAACCTAAAAATAACCTAAAAATTGATCCCTTTCCCTATTTAGTGATCATCCAGGTCATTTGAGAAACATTCAGATATGTATAAGTTGTCAAGAAGAAAAAAATAGAATGAGGCAATATTTGAAGAATGAGTGGCTATGAATTTTCCTAAATTGAGGAAAGATATTCAATGTAATAAATATAGTGTACCACACACCATAATGAAACTTCAGGACACCAAAGTAGAAGTTATGGAAGACAACCAGAGAGAGAGAGGGGAGACAGATTTTGTGCCATGGACTGATACCAGACTGAAACAGGGGGAGTCAGAAGATAATGGACTAATATCTTCAGCGATTCAACTAAGATATCATTCAAGCATGAGGCCCTTCACATTTTCTAATATAAGCTTATGGTTATATGTTTACTTCCCAGTACTGTTTAACTTGCATTTCCCAGGATTTTATATTATTTTTAAGCATAATTTAATTCAAAATATTTTTTAGTTACTATTGGAATTTCTTCTTTGACCCAAGGGTAATTACCCAAGGGTAATTCATTGTATATTCTTTGTTGGGTGCTGGGTTCTTACATACCATTTAAGTCAAACCTTTTTGCCCCATTTGTTGGTTTGTTGATTTGTCTGATTGTTACTGAAGCAAATATGTCCAAATCTCCCACAGAATTTTGAATTTTTCTACGTGCCTTATATATTTAGAAACTATGTTATTAAGGAGCATAAAAAATTATATTTTGTTATATCTTTCTTATAAATTAACATTTTGCCATTATTAAATCTTCCTCTCTATCGCTAGTAATGTTTTTTTCTCCATTTGTACAGGTTTTTTAATGGATTTTGAGTACACTAGATCATGAAGTTAGTGACTCAGAAGACATCATTTTCTTTTCTTCTTTTCCTTTATGTTTTGCTTTGAAACCACTTGTAGCATTTTATACAAATTTTTATACACATTATTTAGTACATTGACTACCGGGTTTATATTTAAAACACTGTTGCCGTAACTTACATACAATCAAAATTTACATATGAAGTTCTTTTTTGTTTCTTTTTAGCAATAGGAATTTTAAAAACTGTGGTAATACCTTTTACAATGTGACTGTGGAATTGTGAGCATCTTGTGCCTGCTGCTCCTTTTATCCAGGGTGTGCTTGGATGAATAAAAATATAGAGGGAAAAATTAAATAAATAACAGGGGAGTCAAAGGGTAAAATAAATTGGGTATATGGAAATACTAGTGGTCAGTGAGAGGGAGGGGTAAGGGGTATGGGATGTATGAGTTTTTTCTTTTTTCTTTTTATTTCTTTTTCTGGAGTGATGCAAATGTTTGAAAAAATGATCATGGTGATGTATACACAACTATGTGCTGATATTGTGAGCCATTGATTATACACCAAGTATGAAGTGTTTGTATGTTAACTTTTATTTTTGTTTAAAAATAAAAATATTTTTTAGAAACTATTGTAATAACCGTAAACATAAAATTTGCCATTTTAATCATTTTTAAGTGTACAGCTCAGCGGTATTAATTGGGTGTATAAGGTTGGACTGCCGTCACCACCATCCATTACCAAAACTTTTTCATCACCCCAAGCAGAAACTCTGAATCCGTTAAGCAGCATCTCCCTATTCCTTCCTTCCCTCAGCCTCTGGTAACCACCTCTAATTCTACTTTCTGTTTCTATGAATTTTCATATTCCAGGTATTACATATAATGGAATTACTACAATATTTGTCTTTTTCTTTCTGGCTTATTTCACTCAGCATCAAGTTTTCTAGATTCACCCATGTTGTGTCATGTATTAGTGCTTCATCCCTCTTTATAGCTGAATAATATTCCATTGTATTTATGTACTTACCACATTCTGTTTAAATAACCATTCATCTCCTGGAAGACACTGGGATTGTTTACACCTTTTAGCTATTATGAATAATACTGCTATGAACATCGGTGTACAAGTATCTGTTTGAGTCCCTGTTCCAATTCTTTTGGGTATTCTAGTAATGCTTTTTGCCTTAAAATGTACTTTGATGCAAATACAGACAGCTACATTAACCTTCTTTTGGTTAGTGTTTTTTTTTTTTGGTTAGTATTTATATGATAGATCTTTTTCTACTTTTTTACTTTAACCTATCTGTGGCTTTAGATGTATCACTTGTAAATAGCAAATAGTTGTATCATATTCAATCTGATAATCTCTTTCTTTTAATTGGAATGTTTAGTTCATAAATAAACTACAACTGCACTAATAAAAAGAATAATAGAATTCTTAGTATAAATGTAGCAAAAGAAGTGCTGCATGACCATGTATATTGAAAACTATAAAATATTGAAAGGAATTAAAGATCTCAATAAATGTAAAGACATCCCATGTTCATGGATCAGACCTAATGTTGTTAAGATGAGAATACTTCCCAAATTGGTCCACAGATTTAACATAGTCCCTATCAAAATCCCAGCTGACATTTTTGCAGAATTAACTCACTGAACCTAAAATTAATTCATATGAAGTGTGCAAGGGAACCAGAATAGTCAGACAGTCTTGAACAAGAACAAAGTTGTAGAGTCACATTTCCCAATTTCAAAACTTACTAGAAAGCTACAGTATTCAAAACAGGTATATTACTCACATGGGATAGACATATACACCAGTGGAATAAAATTGAAAATCTAGAAATAAACCCTCTCATGTACTTTCAGTTAATTTTTGTTTTCAACATGGGAGCCGAAACCATTCAATTAGGAAAGAATGGTCTCTTTAACAAATAGTGCTGGGAGAAATGGAACTTCACGTGAGAAAGAATAAAGTAGGATTCCTGCCTTACACCATATGCAGAAATTAACTCAAAATGGATCAGAGAACTAAATATAAGAACTAAAACTACAAGACCTTCACTTAACAGGGCCAGGTGGGAAGATGTGACTACACAGCATCAGCCCAGGAGAAAAGTGGGATGGAAGGGCCAACAAATTAGGACCCTTCTCAAAGTTAGGCTGAGTCATTGGAATTGAATTATCTCTAGAATGAGTGAGGTGAAAGGCCAGCTCTACCCTGCTGCTCAGGGCTCAGGTAGAACATTGCAAATAATTGTATGCAGTACAATTTAGGAAGAACAGGGTGTGTTCCAGGAGAGTGACCAAGCTCACCCTGCTGTGTCCCTGCCTTCCTTGCCAAATTCTATGTTGTGTTTGTGGTAGGACTGTCCTTAGTTGCTACACAACTTCAGACATGGCTCTTTTGAGGTGAACAAGATTGAGAGGCACTTTGCCTGCCATTCATGGCTTTTTCCCCTGTCCGAGTTGATCTTTCCAGATCCGCTCACTTCCTCTGATCCCTCACATAAATCCATTGCTCCATCCAGAATGGGTTCTAAAACACCAACATGTTTGTTCCTTCATATCTTCGCTTATGCATTTTTTAGCTTCATTTAGAGTTCCTTCCCCATATCTTTCTATTTCTCTAAATCACACCTATACTCCACTGCTTAGCAGAAATATCTCCCTCGTCCAAGAAGTCTTCCCTGACCATTTCAGCCCATATCTCTCTGTCTGAGTTTCTTATTTGAGTACTCACTTGCCCTCATGGTGAGCACAGGTAATCAGTCATGACACTTCTACTAAATAGCCAGTTTCTCAGAAGAATATTGGGATCAATTATTGATGTGTATCATGGACAGTGGCAAGTTTGCCATTATCTCTTGTTTCTCATTTCCAGTTTGGTCGATTTGATTGCATGGTTCTCTCATTGCTTCTCATGCGTTGGTTCTCTCCTGAAGATCACAGCACAGACATAATAGGCACACGGTTGGAATTCCAGGATGGGTCAAGCAACTCTGTTATCTAGAGATGCAGTTGTGTGACTTCAAAGACAATGTTGAATTCTGGAGTCAAAAATATTTATCATACAAAGGGTTAATTCCACAAGGCTTGGGAGCTATTTGTATTTTTAGCCATCTTCTTTGTCTTCATCTTTCCAGAGTTTTCTAAACAAACCCTCCCTCTCCAGTGGACCAGGACCCCTGGCCATCTTCCTAACCATCCAGAGACTTCCCACCACTGACCCTGACTGAATGCCTTCTTTCAGCCTCTGCTGATCCAAAATTCCAATCCTATTAAGTCCAGCTCAAGTCCAGCTCAAGTCTCTTATTCTTGGAAACATCCTCCAGCCCACAATGTCTCTTTCCTATAGTTTATTGTACTTGGATTCCCCACAATTTGCCTGGCATTTTATTGCCTACAATTTCATGCCTTCATCTTGGATTGTCAGTGGAGAGTGTTGGGTCTGAATGAAAGTAGACTTCACATCCAGACTCTCCTACTTACCTGTAAGACATGACCTCTCCAAGCTTCAGTGTCCTTTCTTGTAACCAACGGTGATTCCTGTTTCATACTGTCTTTGTATTAAGTGAGATCATAGATATGAAAGTCCCAAGTGCATCTTAACACCTCAGTAAATTTTGGTTTCTTTTCTTCTTGAGCATGAGAGCTGTGTCTTAAAATTTCTCCAATATTGCCTACAGCTCTCCAAGCAGAATTCTGATCATAGCAGAAATACTGAGGAAGCATTTATTATTGGGAGTGTTGGTTCACTGCATCCGCAGAAGTACTGGGATGAGTTGCCCGTGGTGAGAAAAAAATCTAAGATACTTTGTCCAGATCTGCTCAGTCAATAAGAAAGAAGATGGGCTAAGCAGTCTGCTAAGGTCCATCCTGCCTTAAAGAGGTTGTGTCAGTGTGACACTGATGTTAAGATTGGGATCATCTTTTCTGAATTCTGGTTTAGCCAGCAGTCTTGGGTATGTGATAAGAGTTACTAGAAAAATACTAAAATGCAGGAACATTGTAGGAGAAATGATTCCTGACTACCTGGCCTTCATATTCAGAGGTAGGTGTAGTTATAGTCATGTCAGCAGATGGCTTTCAGAGCAGTCTTCTGGGAAATAGGGTTCTGTGAAATTGATGTGTTTCATTAGGAAAAACTTAACTATGATAATCAGGCAACAATTATTTGGGAATAATATACTGGAATCCCACACAAGCAGTCTTCACTTAAATAGGAGTTTTTAAAATTCCAAAGCCTTCAGCAGCCAAAGTGCATCCTTGATGATGGTTTGTCAAGAGGGGTCTCCACCCTACAGGCTCCCAGTCACCCCCAGATACGTGCTCAGAGGCCAGATCTGACCCTGCCTGGGCTCTGAGTCTCAGATCTGATGTGAGGCAGGAGAGGAGGGAAACCCATTCGAGTCTAGGGCAGGTTCTGGGTACACCTATGAAATAAAGGTGTTTTTGTTAGTTTTTAAACACATTTTGAAATCCTTCCATTTTATCATGATCTTTTCTCCTCCAAGTAAAAGGACCTGCTCTGGGAGGTGGGAGACTTGCTCGAGGTCATGGGAGCAGAGTCAACCACAGACTCGTGGCTTCCCTCCTTGTCAGCCTTCAGGACTGGCCTCCAGGGCTCCTGTCAGGACCACGTCCTCGTGTGCACCCCCAGCACCCTCCCAGGTATGGGGAGTGGTCTCTGCCTGCTAGTGTTCTTATACAACCCAAGTTGTGGTCCTTGTGCCAGGGGAAGCAGGAAGAGCAGTCTGCACCCAGGTGATGCATGTTTTAACTGGGGCCTCCTGGAGCAACAGCTCCATGTTTTTATTTAGTCCAGTGTTGGCAGATCATTAGTGTATTGTTTTGTGGTTACCCCATGAGGGCAGCACCAGCCCTTGCCCCCAAAATTGGTTCCGATGTTGAGACTGATAACATCACATCAAAGCCAAGAGGGCAGGAACAGTTTTATTACTTATATAATGGCACTTCCTGGGGAGATCAGAGCAGCCTACTCCCACCACCTATCTGGCATAGCCTCGATTTTATTGTGGGGCACGGAGCCAGGATTTGCATTGTTGGAACTTCACGTGGTGCCAAGGGAAGAAGTGAGCAGGATTTCTTATCAGCTGGCCCAGAGGCAGGGCAGGAACAGAAAGGGGAAGGCAGGACTTAGAAGCTGTCAGCAGTCAAACATTAGAAATGGAACAGCACAGTGCCTCCTCAGGGCTGTGGGGAGCAGTTTGCTGATGGGCAGCTCTTCCCTATGAACAAGTTCATAGTTTTTGATAAGCAAATTTGGATGGCTGGGTCTCAGCCCAGGGCACAGGGGCAGCAGTCTTTGTTTAAACTTGCCCTCAACAGGGGCAGAGTCAGTGGAGACTTAAAGGCACAGTACCTTCTTAGGACTCAAGGAATAGTTTGCTGAAGAGTGCCATCTGCTGGAAAGACCAGGAAAGCACAGATTTGGGGAGCTGCCATAGAGCTATTTGGCATCCTCTGGGTCTCCTCCTCAGGGCACTTTCGAATTGGTCCTACCCCCTTCCTGGATCCCTGGCCCTGATTTGGCTGTGCAGTAGTCACTTGAGAAAGTCTTTCCCAAGGTGACCATCTTCCCAGAATTTGCCCTCCAGACGAAAACAGCTACAGACAGTGAAAAGACTGTTTAAAAACTATAGAGGCAAGACAAATAGAACAGATCAAGATTCCCAGGGAAGGAACAGAGCAAATCAAGCTCTCTCCTAGGAGTAAAACTGTTGCACAAACAGCACAGTCATAAAAATGGTACTCATATCCAGGGAAGAATCAGATGAAGAAGAGCTGAAAAATCAGATCAAACATGGGCTATTCTAAAGGTCTGGAATAAGTTGAACCAAGTGTCAGAGAAGAGCCTTAACACAAAGCCAATCAACAATAAAACCCTAGGCAAGAGAGAGAAACTGAACTCTAGAGTAACTGCATGAAGATAATGAGATGTCTAGACATCAGCAAAAAATTATAAGCCATACTAAAATTCAAACTTTAGAGAAGACACAAAATTTGGAGCAACTAATCAGAGATATTCAAACAAATCTCCTAAATCAATTCAAGAAGATGAAGGAAAATATGGCTAAAAATTAAAGGGCATTAAGAAGACACTGTATGAGCATAAAGAATAATTTGAAAGTCTAAAGAGAAACATAAAAGAAATAATGGGAATTAAAGGCACAGTAGAAGAGTTTAAATACCCTAAGGCATGCAACAACTATTTGAACAGGCAGAAGAAAGAATCAGGGAACTAGAAGAAAGAGCAATTAAAATCATACAGACAGAAGAACAGATAGAGGAAAGAATGAAAAACTTTGAGCAGGATATCAGGGATTTGAGTGACAGCATGAAGCACAGAAACATATGTATCATGGGTGTCCCAGAAGGAGAAGAGAAGGAAAAAGGGGCAAAAAGAAGGTTAGAGGAAATAATTCCCAACTCTTATGAAAAATGTAAACATACATGTATATTTATATATATGAAAAACCCAGAGCTGACAGCATGCTCAACCATTACTTTTAAAATGCCCCAGAGGATAATATGTGGCACTTATAAAATCTTTGATGGATTATTGTTTAGTTTTGTTTTAGATGTGAAAATGATATTGTAATTATGTTTTCTTTAAAGAGAGACACACTCTTTATCTCTTAAAAACATAATCTATAGTAATTACGTATGAAATTATGTGATATCTTGGACTTGCTTTAAAATAATCCAGTGGTGAAAAATATCAAAGAATATCTAAATAATAGAGAAACATTCTGTATTCATAAATTGAAAGACTCAACATGTTAAAGATGTCGGTTGTTTCCAAATTAATTTACAGGTTTAACACAGTTCCTATCACAATGCCACCAGGAGTTTATATAGCTATAGACAAGATTATTCTAAAATTTGTATGGAATTTAACTTAAAGTAACTAGAATAGCTTAAATGATCTGAAAAAGAAGAACCAAATGGGAGGAGTCGCTCTACCCAATTTCAAGATTTATTAGATGGCTGTAGAAAACAAGACTGTGTGGTATTAGTAAAGGAAATGACATATAAACCAATGGAACAGAATAAACAATTCAGAAATTCTGGACTACCAACTGATTTTTGACAAAGGCACAAAAGGAATTCAGCAGAAATACAGTTTCTTCAACAAATGGTACTGGAGCAATTGATCATCCCTTGGCAAAAATAAATGAACCTTGAACTAAGCCTCACAAAATATTTTAAAATTATCTCAAACTGGATCATAGATGTAAAGTTAACGTGTAAAAGTGTAAAACTTTTAGAAAGAAACATAAGAAAAGATCTTTGGAACCTTGGGCATGGTGGAGCATTCTTAGACTGACATCCAAAGCATGATACAGAAAAGAAAAACATTTACATTTGAATTTATCAAAAACAAAAGCTTTTTGGTCTGTGAAAGACCAGAGGACAGAAAGAAAAGCTGCAGAAGGGAGAATAGTAAGAGGATAAAAAGGAAAAGCTACAGACTGGGAAAAACTTACAGACCACATTATCTGACAAGTGATTCATATCTAGAATATATAAAGAACTCTCAAAACTCAACATTAGAGACTTCTGGGAAGATGTTGGAGGAAAAGCTGCATTCACACCTGCTCCATGGAACGATGAGACAAGCAACAGAAAAATGACCAGGACAGCAGTTCCAGTGACCAGAGAGGGTCTTCTACACAATTTAGGGAGGACATGGATTAGAAAGCAGGGAAATTGGAACATAGAGAATACGGTGAGTGTGATCGATTATGACCCTTCTAGGGACAAGCAGCAGTGAACAGGAAAGTGTGGTATCCAAAGAAACAAGTACTCCCGCACTCCAGCCTACCCCCACAGCTGGCTTGGAAGATCTTCCCTGGCATCTCCACAGCCAGAAGCTGCCATGGGGTACTGGGAAGCCAGCAGACTTGCTTTCCCTGCACACAGAATCCATTCAACCACCGCACAGTGTCTGTTCCTGACTGCTGAGACAGGCCACAGTGGGTGCCTGGTTTTGTGGCAGAAACTGGGGGGACCTTCCCCTGGGAGGAGGAGGAGATGCACAGTGGAGCCAGTTAATGGGCTGGTGAAAGAGACTCGATGGGTTCCGATACTGCTCCAATTTCCCCATCTCCAGAGACCTCAGAAATGCACAATGGAGAGGTAGGGTCAAGGAAGCACACCCAACTGTGAGCCATGAGCCACATGCTGAACTGCAGCCATGCTGAGCCATGAGCCACCAGGCATTTCTGGGTTGACTGTGGCCAGGGGAAGCTGAAATCCCTAGTCCTATAGCCCAAGGTCATTCCAAATGGAAGCTTGGGGGCCAGCAGACACATCAGGCCCACAAATGGAGTCTCTGCCGAGGTGCACACTGCCCACCCCTCAGCCTGGGGATTGGTGGCTTTCAGCACACACTGAGACCAGCGGCCCTGGCTAGAATTGCACCAGGGTTCCTCAGCTGGTTGTCACAGTCAGGGACAGATGGGCCTGAGGGGAATAAGTGGCCCAAGAGTGCTATCTGCTGAGAAGAAGTGGAAAGTACAGTCTGGCAAACTGCCTATCTGCCTAGCTTTTAACAGATCCTCAAGTAGAGTTGCATCCCCTGCATGAGGTCTGAGCTTTGATTTACTGGGGAATTACTGACAAACCAAGTGTAAAATGGGACCCTCAATGCAAACCAAAGCAAGTACAAAAATTGATTCAAAATGGATCAAAGAAGTAAGTCTAAGAGCCAGTAGCATAAAACTCCTAGAAGAAAATATACGGAAACATCTTCAAGACCTAGTAATAGGAGGTAGCCTCTTAAACTTCATACCCAAAGCACAAGCAACAAGAGAAAAATATAGACAAATGGGAACCCCTCAAAAGCAAATGCTTCTGTGACTCAAAGGACTTTGTGAAAAGATAAAGAGGCTGTGAATTTAATGGAAATATTTGGAAATCACATATTAGATGAAAGCTTGATATCCTGTGTACATAAAGAAATTATACAACTCAACAGCAAAAGAACAAACAACTCCGTTATAAAATGGGCAAAATATATGAATAGACATTTTTAAAAAAACACAAATGCAAATGGCTAAAAAACATGAAGAGATGTTCATCTTCATTACGTATAAGGGAAATGCAGTCACGACTCTTCACACCTATAGGAATAGCTGCTATTAAACAAACAGGAAACTATACATGTTGGAGAGGATGTGGGAAATTGGAATACATTCAATGCTGGTGGGAATATATAATGGTACAGCTGCTATGGAAGACAGTTTGACTGTTCCTCAGAAAACTAAATATCGTGTTGCCCTACAACCTGGCAGTACCACTAAAGGTATATACCCAGAAGTGCTGAAAGCAGTAACATAAACAGATATTTGCATACTGATGTTCACAGTGGCATTATTCACAATTATCAAAAGATAGAAACAATCCAAGGGCCCATCAACAGATGAGTGGATAAGCAAAATGTGGTAAATACATACAATGGAATATTATGCAGCAACAAGATGAAATGAGGTCCTGAAGCATATGACAACATGAATGAACCTTGGGAACATAATGCTGAGTGAAATAAGTCGGACACAAAAGAATAGATACAGTATAATTTTGCTAATTCAATCCTGGTAAAGGTAAACTCAGAGGCTTATAATGTAGAATATAGAGGCCCTAGAGATGCACACAAGCTGGAGATGAGTGAATGGTTACCTAATGGGCTTGAACTTAAATGTAAGGGAATGGATAGAAGTGATAATAGTTCATTAGTGGGGCTATAAGTAATATTTACATATTGAAGGTAAATATCATTGAAAGGGGTTGTAATGAACCATGTATCCCATTGATTAACACCACAAATATAAAATAACTTCTCTCATTAACTACTTCAAAGGCCTGAATCTTGTAAAGAGTCAATAATAGAAAGGTATAGGGGAAAACTACTATTGCATGCTATGGTCTTTAGTTAACAAGAAGACGTCAACAGCACCACAGCAATAACCAGGGGTAAATAATTGAGGGGAGCGATAAGAGTTAATGGGAGGTTTAGATTTGTTATTTAGTGAGTGTGTGTTTGTGCTGGTTTGAAACTATTATGTACCCCAGAAAAGCCATTTTTTCATCCTGATCCAATCTTGTGAGGGTAGACTTATTGTTTAGCGTGGGAAATTTTGATTAGATTGTTTCCTTGGTGATATGACTCATCCAGTTGTGGGTGTGGCCTTTTGATTAGATGGAGATGTGACTCCACCCATACAAGGTTGGTCTTAATTAATTTACTAGAGTCCTTTAAAAGAGGAAACGTTTTGGAGAAACCTCACATAGAGCTGCTTGGAGAACAGTTGCTTCAGAACCGACAGAGACATTGATGTTTGGAGATGCGTGGAGTACCAAGAGAGAGAGCAGATCCTTAGACATAGACAGAACCCAGCAGACTTCACCATGTGTCTTCCCATGAGTGATAAGCATGCCAGAACCCTGAGTTGTGTCCTCAGGAGATAAATGAAGGCCCATGGATACTTAGAGAGGAAACCACTGGCATCAGAAGCTGGAAGCTATAGAACCAGGAACAAGGAGCAGCAGATGCCAGTCATGTGTCTTCCCGTGTGACAGATACTGACCTTTCTTTGGAGTTAAGGTAGCTTTCTGTTGATGCATTAGTTTGGATATTTCCATGGCCTTAGAACTGTAAACTTGTAACTTAATAAATTCCCTTTTTAAAAGCCATTCAGTCTCTGGTATTGTTCTAGTTTGCTAGCTGCCTGAATGTAATATACCAGAAACAGAATGGCTTTTAAAAGGGGGAATTTAATAAGTTGCTAGTTTACAGT
>PVIY010059910.1:0-11850 GCA_004026745.1 Myrmecophaga tridactyla
TCAGTTTGATTCTCTGCTTTCAATTTTTGTGTGTGTGTATGCCTAAAACTGGGATTGTTGGGTCATATGGTAGTTCTATGTTTAACTTTTTGAGAAAATTATGAACTATTTTCCACAGTGGCTGCATCATTCTACTTTCCCACCAATGATTCCAATTTTTAATAATGATCATTGTAGTTGGTGTGAGGTAGTACTTCATTGTGGTTTTGATTTGCATATTTCTAATGAAATGGGGCTAATGATGTTAAGCATCTCCTCATATGCTCTTTGGTCATTTATATATCCTCATTGGACAAACGTCTCTTCAAGTCTTTTGCCTGTTTTTTTTTTAATTGAACTGTTTGTCTTGTTGTTGTTGAACTGTAGGTGATCTTTATATATTCTGGATTCAGACATATGGTTTCCAAATAATTTCTCCCATTATATAAATTGTCTTTCCACTTTATTGATAATGTCCTTTGATGGATAAAAGGTCCATGTTTAGTTTCCTAGGCTTCTCAAAGCAAATAACATGAAATGCATTGGCTTAAACAATGGGAATTTATTAGCTTACAGTTTGAGACCAGAAAATGTCTAAATCGAAACATCATCAAGGCCATACTTTCTTCCTGGAGACTGATTGCCAGCTATTTTGTGCTATTCTGCTATATGAAAAGGCACATGGCAGTATCTGCTGGTCTCTCCCTCCTTTTCTGGGTTTTGTTGTTTTCACCTTCTTGTCTCTGTGGCCTTTTCTCTCTGTGTATTCATTTCATTTATAAAGGATTCCTGTAATAGGATTAAGACCCATCCTGAATGAAGTGGCTCACACTTTAACTGAGGTAGCCTCATCAAAAGATCCTACTTACAATGGGTTTACAGTCACAGGGATGGATTATATTTAAGAACATATTTTTCTGGGGTACATACAGCTTCAAACCACTATACTCCACCCTCCAGACACCAAAAGACATGTTCTTTTTACATATAAAATACTTTCATTCCATTACAACAACCTAAATGCCTTAAGTTATTTCAATAACAATGCTAAGTACAAAGTCTCCTCCAAATCGGCTATAGTTGTTGTCAGTCCTGGGATACAATTCCCCTTCATCTGTGGATCTGTGAAACTTGAAGAATAAGTTATCTGCTTCCAATATGCAAAGGAATATATACAGTGTTTCTAACATGCAATGTTTATCTTATCCCTGGATAAACATTTCAGTTTCAGAGTGGAGAAATTGGAAGGAAAGCAGGGGTCATGGGCCCTAAACAATTCTGAAAACCTATAGGATATACTCCATTAGATTTCAAGGTCTGAGAATCATATATGGAATGATTTTTTTGTCCTCTGAGCCTGTTGGAGCAGCAGCTCCACCCTTTCCAAGTACTTGGGCAGCAGCTGTGCTCTCCTGAACACTGAAGTGAAAGCTCAAATCCCCTTCAAGAATTGGGGATGGCAGCCAAGCTCTCCTCAATGCCCAGGGCATAGGGTCCACCCTCATCAAGCATTAGGGTGATGGCTAGACTCTCCACAATCACTGAGGCATCTGAGAAAACTGGTGTAGCACTTTTCCTGAACAATGGGGAAGAAGGACCGATCTCTCCAAATGCTGGGGCATACTCACCCTTTCCACATATGTGGGAGGGTCCGTTCTCTTGGCCCGAGAAGATGTCTTTGGTCCAGACCCAGCTCCATAGTCCTGCACTGAAGTGATTTTTCCTTCAATCTGTCCATTTCTGTCCCTTTTTGTCCAGGCTGGTAGTGGTTCTGTTCATACAGATCTCACATAAAACTTGTTATTTTGCATATAGTACACAGGAATCCAATCCACCAGACAGTAGGACTTCCACATGCCCTCCCTGGATAACTAACTGCATCTTCAGTCTTAACTTTCATTGAAATGTTTGACTGGATCCATGTTTCATTAAACCCTCATGTGGAGCACTATTTTCTAGGGACTAGTTTTCCAGAAGCTCAGAATTTTTCAAGCCATCAATTTCTTTTTTCTTTTTTATGCCCAGTTCAGTTCTCCTTTTATCTCTTTCCTCTTGCATTTTAACTATAAGCTGCAAGGAGAAACCAGGCTGCATTTCCGAATTTAGCTTGGAAATCTCAGCAAAATATCCAAGCTCATCACTCTAAAATTCTGCTTTTCACTCAATGTCAGGACTCAATTTTGCCAAGTTTCCTGCCACTTTAAAACAAGGGACCTTTTCCTCCAGTGTTCAGTAACACATTTGTCATTTTCTTTTAAGTTCTCCTCAGAAGTAACTTTAGCATCCATATTTCTATGAACAGTCTTTTCAAAGCAATCTAAGCCTTTTTTTCTCAAGTACCTCACAATTCTTCCAGCTCCTACCCATCACCCAATTCTAAAGCCATTTCCATGTGTTTGGTACCAGCAATCACATCACCCCACTCTCCTGGTACTAAAATCTGTTTTAGTTTCCTAGGCTTCTCAAAGAAGATGCCATGAAATGGGTTGGATTAAAACAATGGGAATTTGTTAGCTTACAGTTTGAGGCCAGGAAAATGTCCAGATCAAGACACATCAAGGCGATGTGTTTTTTCCCCAAAGATTGGCTCCAGCAATCCTCTGGGCTCCTCTGCCACATAGACAGGCACATGGTGGCATCTGCTGGTCTCTCCCTTCTCTTTCTGCTTTTATTGCTTTCATCTTCTTGCTCCCATGACTTTTTATTTCTCTTTATATATTCATTCCATTTATAAAGGATTCCAGGAATAGGATTAAGTCCCATCCTGAATGAGGTGGGTCACACCTTAACTAAAGTAGCCTCATCAAAAGATTCTACTTACTATGTATTTACAGCCACAGGGATAGATTAGATTTAAGAACATGTATTTCTGGGGTACATACAACTTCAAACTTCCACAGTCCAATTTATTTAGTTTTTATTTTATTGTTCATGATTTTGTATAAACTCTAAGCCATTGACTAATACAGGTTCTGAAGATATGTACTTATATTTTCTTCCAAGAGTTTTATAGTTTTAATTCTTATATTTAGGGCATTGATTCATTTTTAACTTAATTTTTGTATATTGTGTGAGATAGGGGTCCAGCTTCATCCCTTTGCATGCTGATAACCAGTTTTCCCAGTGCTGTGAGGGTTTATTTCTGAACTCTCAATTTGATTCCAATGGTCTGTATATCTGTCCTTGTGCCAGTATCATGATATTTTGATTATTGTAGCTTTGCCATAAGTTTTAAAATGGGGAAGTGTGAGTCCTTCAACTTTGTTCTTTTCAAAATGTTTTGGCTATTGGATACCCCTTGTCTTTCCATATGAAACTGATGATTAATGTTTCCATATCTGCAAAGTAGGCTGTTAGAATTTGAGTGGGATTGCATTGAATCTGTAAATTGCCTTTGGTAGTATTGACATATAAAAGATATTAGGTCTTCCATAATGGCCTCATAGAATGAGTTAAGCAGTGTTCCCTCCTCTTCCTGTCTCATCCTCCTGCCCCCCCATAGCTTATGAACCACTTGATATCTCTATGAAGTTTGCTTCTCTTAGATATTTCATACAAGTGAGGTCAAACAATATTTGCCATTTTGTGTTTGGCTTGTTTCATTCAATGTGATGTCTTCAAGGCTCATCCATGCTGCAGCATGCATTAGAACTTCATTCCATTTCATGGCTGAAGGCAGGACTTACTCAGCCAATTTGTCCTTTGTTTCTTGTGTATCATTTACCCTTTTTTGTCCCTCTTTTTCTTCCTTAAAACCTTCTTTTATATATAGTTGATCTTCTGTAATGCAACAGATTGATCCATTTCTATTTCTGTTTCTGTATATATTTTAAATACTTTCTTTGTGTTACTATGGGGTTTGAATTTTACAGTCTAAAAATGTCAAATGCCAAAGATAAAGAGAAAATTCTGAAAACAGCAAGAGAAAAGTGATTCGTGAATCTCAGTAAGATTAAATGCTAATTTCTCATCAGAAACTACAGAAGTGAGAGGGTAGTAATATGGCATATTTAAAGTACTGAAAGAGGGAAACTGCCAGCCAAGAATTCTGTCTGACAAAACTGTCTTTCAGCAATGGAGGAGTGTTTAAGATATTCATGGATAAACCAAAACCAAGAGACCTGCCCTATAAGACATGCTAAAGGGAGTCCTTCATGTTAAGAGGGAAAGACAATAGATAGTAGCTTAGAAAAGTGGGAAGAAATAAAGATCTCTAGTAAAAGTAACTATAGGAATAAATATAAATCCCAATAATATTGTGTTCTCTATATGGTACTCTACTTTTTATTTCCTATAGGATTTAGAATACAATTGGATAAGAAATAATCATATTTGTATGTTATGGGCATTCAAAACATAAAGAGTAATATATGACAAAAATAACATAAAGAAGGGTAATGGAGGGGTACAGGAGCAGAGACTGTGTATGCTATTGATGTTAAGTTGGTATTATTTCAAACTAGTTAGTTTCCCTACAATTTTTTAAAGATGTTTAATTAGAAAAGTTGTGGGTTTACAGAACGATCATGCATAAAATACAGGATTCCTATATAGCACCTCACCACCACCAACTTGCATTGGTCTGGAACATTTGTTACAATTGATAGCTTTCTGCAATTGTGCTTTTTTAAAAAATAGTTACCTTTGTTATAATTGATGACAACTATGAAATAGTACTATTAATTATCATCCATAGTTTACATTAGGTGTATTTTTCCCATACACCACCTTGTTATTAACATTATTAGTGTTGTATGTTGTTATAATTCATGAAAGAACATTCTTATACTCATACTATTAATTATAGTCCATCACATAAAGTAGGGTTCACTGTCTTATACAGTCCTATGTTTTATCATTAATTATTTTTTTTGGGGGGGTACATGGTCCAGGAATCGAACTGGGTCTTCCACATGGAAGGTGGGCATTCTAACCACTAAACTACCTGTGCACCCCTGTTTTTTCTATTTTTTTAACATTAATTTTTATTTTAGCAACATATACAATCTAAGTCTTCCTCTTTTAACCACATTCAAATATATAATTCAGTGCTGCTTATTTTACTAAAAAAAGTGCTACCATCATCACAATCCATTTTCAAACCTTTACAATCAACCTAAATAGAAATTCTGAAAAATGAAACATTCACTTCCCATTCTCTAACCCCAATTTATGACCTGGTAACCTATGTTTTAGATTCCAACTCTATGAATTTGCTTATTAAAATGAGTTCATATCAATTCTATCATACAATATTTATCTTTTTGTGTCTTACTTATTTTACTCAGCATAATGTCTACAAGCATCAGTACTTCATTCCTTTTTTATAGTTGAATAATATTCCATTGTATGTATATACCACATTTTGTCTATCCATTCATCAGTTGATGGAAATTTGGGTTGTTTCCATCTTTTTGTTGTTGAGTTATATGATTTCTTTGTATATACTGGCAGCCTCTTCACTTTTTTGACGAAGTCTTTTGAGGTGCAGAAGCATTTGATTCGAGGAGTTCCCATTTAACTATTTTTTCTTTTGTTGCTTGTGCTTTGGGTGTACAGTTTAGGAAGCTACCTCCTATCACTAGGTCTTAAAGATGTTTCTCTATATTTTCTTCTAGAAGCTTTATGGTGTTAGTTCTTATATTTTGGTGTTTGATCCACTTTGAGTTAATTTTTGTGTAGGATGTAAGATACAGGTCCTCTTTCATTCTTTCGGCTATTGATACCCAGTTCTTCCATGCCCAATTATTGAAAAGACTATTTTGTCCTAGTTCAGAGGATTTGGGGGCCTTGTCAAAAAATCAGTTGACCATAGATTTGGTGGTCTATTTCTGCACTCTTGATTCAATTCCATTGGTCAATGCTTCTATCTGTGGGCCAGAACCATACTATTTTGACCACTGTGGCTTTATAATAGGTTTTAAAGTCAGGGGGTGTTAATCCTCCCACTTCGTTCTTCTTTTTTAGGATGCTTTTAGCTATTTGGGGTCTCTTTCCTTTCCAGATGAATTTGATAATTAGCTTTTCCAAATCTTCAAAGTAGGTTGTTGGAATTTTGACTGGTACTGTGTTGAATCTGTAGATCAATTTGGGAAGAATTGGCATCTTAACTATATTTTGCCTTCCTATCCATGAGCACGGAATGTCTTTCCACCTATTTAGTTCTCCTTTGATTTTTTTTAGCAATGTTATGTAGTTTTCAGTGTACAAGTCTTTTACATCCCTAGTTAAGTTCATTCCTAAGTACTTGTTTCTTTTTGTTGCTATTTTAAATGGAATTTTTTTCTTAACTGACTCTTCAGTTAGGTCAATTCGTGTTGTATAAAAATGTTATTGATTTTTGCACATTAATTTTATATCCTGCCACTTTGCTGAATTTGTTTATTGGCTCAAGTAACTTTGCTGTAGATTTCTCAGGATCTTCCAAGTATAGTATGGTATCATCTGCAAATAATGAGAGCTTTACTTCTTCCTTTCCAATTTGGATGCCTTTTATTTGTTTGTCCTGCCTGATTGCTCTTTGATAGAAATTCTAGCGCAAGGTTGAATAATAGTGGTGACAGTGGGCATCCTTGTCTTGTTCCTGATCTTAGGGGGAAAGCTTTCATTCTCTCTCCATTGGGTATGATGCTGGCTAATGGTTTTTCATATATTCTCTTTATTATATTGAGGTAGTGACCTTTGATTCCTATCTTTTGGAGTATTTTTATCAGAAAAGGATGCCGAATTTTGCTGAATGCTTTCTCAGCATCAATCGAGATGATCGTATGATTTTTCCCTTTCATTTTGTTAATGTGCTGTATTACATTAATTGATTTTCTTGTATTGAACCATCCTTGCATTTCTTGAATAAACCTCACTTAGTCATGGTGTATAATTCTTTTAATATGCTGTTGGATCCGATTTGCTAATATTTTGTTGAGAATTTTTGCATCTATGCTCATTAGGGAGATTGGCTTGTAGTTTTCCTTTCTTATAGCATCTTTACCTGGTTTTGGTATTTAAATGATATTAGCTTCATAAAATGAGTTAGGTAGAGTTCCTTTTTCCTCAATTTTTTGGAAAAGTTTGAGCAGGATTGGTGTTAGTTCTTTCTGGAATGTTTGATAAAATTCCTCTGTGAAGCCATTTGGCCCTGGGTTTTTCTTTAGAGGAAGATTTTTGATGACTGATTGAATCTCTTTACTTGTGATTGGTTTGTTGAGATCTTCTATTTCTTCTTGAGTCAGGGTAGCTTATTTTTGTGTCTCCAGGAATTTGTTCATTTCATCTAAGTTGTCTAGTT
Source organism: Myrmecophaga tridactyla (assembly GCA_004026745.1). Classification (NCBI taxonomy): domain Eukaryota; kingdom Metazoa; phylum Chordata; class Mammalia; order Pilosa; family Myrmecophagidae; genus Myrmecophaga; species Myrmecophaga tridactyla. The sequence continues at coordinate 7,265 of PVIY010059910.1, forward strand.
TGTTGGTGTATAGTTGTTCATAGTATCCTCTTATGATTTCTTTTGTTTCTTCAGGGTCTGTGTAATGCACCCCTTCTCATTTCTGATTTTGCTTATTTGCATCCTCTCTCTTTTTTCTTTGTCAGTCTTGCTAGTGGCCCATCAATTTTATTGATTTTCTCAAAGAACCAACTTTTGGTTTTATTAATTCCTTCTTTTTTTTTTTTTTTGTCCTATTCATTTATCTCTGCTTTAATCTTTGCTGTTTCTCTTCTATTTGCTTTGGGGTTAATTTGCTGTTCTTTCTCAGGTTCCTCCAGGTGTGCTGTTAAGCTCTTGATTTTTGCTCTTTCTTGTTTTTTAATGTAGGCATTTAGGGTAATAAATTTCCCTCTCAGCACAGCCTTTGCTACATCCCATAAGTTCTGATAAGTTGTATTCTCATTATCATTCATCTCCAGGTAGCTACTGATTTCTCTAGCAATTTCTTCTTTGACTCACTGGTTGTTTAAGAGTGTTTTATTTAATCTCCATATATTTGTGAATGTTCTTGTTCTTTGGTGGTTATTGAGATCCAGCTTCATCCCATTGTTATCAGAGAAAGTGCTTTGAATAATTCCAGTGTTTTTAAATTTATAAAGATCTGTTTTGTGTTCCAGCATATGATCTATGCTTGAGAATGTTCCAAGAGCACTAGAGAAGAATGCATATCCTTGTGCTTTGGGGTGCAATGACCTATATAAGTCTGTTAGGTCTAATTCATTTATCAAGTTATTTAATTTCTCTTTTTCTTTGTTGATCTTCTGTCTTGTTGTTTTATCTATAGAGGAGAGTGGTGTATTGAAGTCTCCTACTATTATTGGTGAAACATCTGTCTTCCCTTTGGTGTTACATCTGTCTTCCCTTTGGTGTTGCCAATGTCTGTCTCAGGTACTTTGGAGCTCCTTGATTGGGAGCATAAACATTTATGATTGTTATATCTTATTAGTGAATTGACCCTTTAATCAGCATATAGTGTCCTTCTTTGCTTCTTGAAGTCTTTACACTTAAAGTCTTTTTTCTCTAATATTAGTATAGCTACTCCTACTTACTTTTGGTTACAACTTGCTTGGAAAATCTTTTTCCATCCTTTCACTTTCATTCTGTCTGTATCTTTGTGTCTAAGATGAGTCTCTTGTAAGCAGCATATATCTGGATTATGTTTCTTAATCCATTCTGCCAATCTGTATCTTTTAATTGGTAAGTTTAGTCCGTTAACATTCAAAGTTATTACTGAAAATGCGTTTCTTGAATCCACCATCTTTTCTTTTTTATTTTATTTGTCAGATCTATATATTCTTTTCTCTTTTTCTCTTTGTATTCTTTACATTACCCTTAGTGGTACTCTTCCATTCTGTGCTCTCCTCCAGAACTCCCTCTCCTGTTATTTGTTTTCAGCCAGCAGAATTCCTTTTAATATTTCCTGTAGGGCCAGTCTCTTGTTGACAAATTCTTTCAGGACATTTTTTTGTCTGTGAAAACTTTAATCTCTCCTCAGTTTTGAAGGACAATTTGGCAGGGTACAAATTCCTGGCTGGAAGTCTTTCTATGTGAAGATCTTGGATATATCATACCACTGCCTTCTCACTTCCAGGGTGGTATTTGAATAGTCTGAACTCAGTCTTATTTGGTTTCCATTGTATGTAGTAGGATTGTTTTTCTCTTGCTGCTTTCAGTATTTTCTGCTTCTCTTCAACATTTGACAGATTGATTAGTATATGTCTTGGGAAAGTCTATTTGGATTGATTCTGTTTGGAGTTTGTTGGGCTTCTTTGACTTGTATATTTATGTCCCTTATGAAGGTTAGGAAGTTTTCCCCATTATATCCTCAGCTACTCTTCCTAGCCTTTAATCCTCTCTTCTCCATCTGGGACACCAATGATTCTTAAATTTGCATGTTTTGTTTTGTCTATTATTTCCCTGAGATCCAATTCAATTTTTTCCATCTTTTTTTTTGCCATTTGCTATGTTGAGTCTTTGAAGTCAGTTATCTTGTTCTCTATATCACTTATTCTTTTTTCTGTCTCTACAAATCTGGTGTTGTGTGCCTCTAGTATGTTTTTTATTCAGTCAACAGAGTATTTAGTCACTGTGATGTCTGCTATTTTTCTATTTATTCTTTCAAATTATCTCTATGTTCTTCTACTGTCTTCTTGATCTCCTTTATGTCATTTGCTATAGCACTTATTTTATTAAGTAGAGTTGTATGAACATTTTCAATTAGTTATTCCAATGTCTGTGTCTCCTCTGGTGTTTTAATTTGGTCATTAGGCTGGGCTATATCTGTTTTCATTGTGATATGCTTAGTGATCTTCTGCTGTCTTCGTGACATGTAAATATGTTGATTGATTTATTTGGGGAGTTGATTTCTTTCAGTAGTCTATGGCCTTGTGTTTGCAGGATGGTTGTACAGCAGGTAGCGGGGCATGGGGTTGAGCACTCAGTATGATGGTTTGTCTCAGGGCAGGTATGGGTGCAGGTTGGGGATGTTATGCTGATGCTTGTGAACATGGGCACCCAGTGGCCAGGAATGATGTAGCTGTATGGGTGCACTGGTCTGGGGGGGGGGCATAGCCCTTGTGTGCATTGGTCTAAGGCACAGAGCCCTTTGTGCGCATGCATAGAGCTGTGGCAGCAGGTCAGCATTATGCGTTCATGGATTGGGGGCAGATGTGACCTGGTTGTACAGGTCAGCACTTTCTCAGAGCTGGAAAGTGTGGCTGAGGGCCGGGTGCATGCATGGTTCCAGGACTGCTGTAAAATGCGGTTTGCAGAGCTGAATGATGTGATTGGGGGCCCGTGTGCATGCTGGACCTGGGAATGTTGTAAACTGATGGGCAGAGCTTGGGGGGTGGGGGTGGGGTGAGGCTGTGAGAAACTATGGGCAGGGGGTAGCAGTAGCCTGGGTATGGAGGTCAGTGCATGCAGCCTTTTTGCACTGGCAACAGCCTGCAGAAAACAGGGAGGAGGAGAGGGATGCTCAGGAGGGGTGCAGGAGAGGAGGGTTGGCCTGCACTTGGTGTGGGTGTGTGGGGCAGGCACATGCACTGGGGGCTGGTGGGGAATGGGAGCAGGTGTTGGGGTTCGGGCGCTTGGGGTTGGGGTGAGTCACTGGTCAGGGGGCTGCACTGGTGAGGATAGTTTGCCCAAGGATTGTGGTCTGGCTTACTTCCTAGTCCTTGGCTCCCGTCCATGCACTCCTGCAGTCTTTGCGCCTCTGTGCCAGGCTCCAGCTTTCTGCCTCCCAGTTCCTCGGCCTCTGCAACCACGTGGTGCAGAAGGCTCTCCCAGGTCAGCCACACTCCCAAATTGCTGCCTCAGTCGCCCTTCTGTCCCTTCTCTAACTTTTCAGTGGAGCAGGGCTAAACTTGAGCTACTCTATTCAGCCTGCGCTTCCCAGAAGTCCCTACTTTAATTTTTAAATGTTCAACCACCTTTGCATATCTGGGATAAAACCCACTTCATCATAGTGCATACTTAATTTAATGTGCTGCTGGACTCAATTTGCAAGTATTTTGTTCAGGATTTTTGCTCCTCTATTCATAAAAGAGATTGGTAAAAAAAAAACTTTTCTTGTACTATCTTTATCTGGCTTTAGTATTAGGGTGATTCTGAGTTAGATAGTGTTCCTTCACTTCAACTTTTTTGAAGAGTTTGAGTAGGAGTGGTATTAATTCCTGTTGGAATGATTGACAGAATTCACCTGTGAAGACATCTGGTCCTGGAATTTCCTTTTTGGGGAACTTTTGATGACTGATTCAATTTTTTTGGTTTTACTTGGAATATTGAGGACTTTTGTTTCTTCTAGAGTCAATGTAGGTTGTTTGTGTGTTTACAGGAACTTATCCATTTCATCTATGCTGTCTAATTTGTGGACATACAGTTATTCATCATATCTCTTATGATCCTTTTTATTTCTGTAGGGTCAGTAGTGATATCGTTTGTCTCATTTCTGATTTTATTTATTTGCATCGTCTCTCTCTTTTTTTCTTTGCAGTCTACCTAAGGGTTTGTCAATTTTATTGACCTTCTCAAAGAAACAATTTGGTTTCATTAATTCTATTTTTTTAATTCTCCATTTCATTTATTTCTTTTCTAATCTTTGTTATTTTTTTCTCTTTCTGCTTGGTTTGCTTTTTCTTGATGCTGGGTCCTGTCTCATCCCTGGATTTCTGTCCTACATTGCCAGGGAGATTTATACCCTAGGAGTCATGTAAGTGAGTTCACCTACTGAGTTGGCTTAGAGAGAGAGGCCGCATCTGAGCAACAAAAGAGGTTCTCTGGGGGTGACTGTTAAGCCTAATTTTAAGTAGGCTTAGCCTATCCTTTGCAGGAATAAGTTTCATAAGGGTGAACTCCAAGATTGAGGGCTCAGCCTATTCATTTGGTTTTTGCCATTGCTTGCGAGAATATCAGAAATTCTCCAAACAGGGAAGTTGAATATTTCCTCCTTTCTCCCCATTCCCCTGAAAGGACTTTGCAAATACTTCTTTATTCATGGCCCAAATTACTCTAGGATTTATCGGGGCATCACACTAACCTGGATCACAGCACAATCTCATGCCCTA
>PVIY010059911.1:0-11842 GCA_004026745.1 Myrmecophaga tridactyla
AGAATTTCATTGGTAACAGAGACCATCAGGAGATAGAAATAGGGTAAGATATTGGGTAATTGGAGCTGAAGGGATACAGATTGTGCAACAGGACTGAATGTAAAAACTCAGAAATGGACAGCACAATACTACCTAACTGTAATACAATTATGTTAAAACACTGAATGAAGCTGAATGTGAGAATGATAGAGGGAGGAGGGCAGGGGGCACAAATGAAATCAGAAAGAAAGATAGACATTAAAGATTGAGATGGTATAATCTAGGATTGCCTAGAGTGTATATGACAGTGACTAAACGTACAAATTTTAAAAATGTTTTTGCATGAGGAAGAACAAAGGAATGTCATTACTGCAGGGTGCTGAAAATAGATGGTAATTAATATTTTCAAATTTCAACTTATGTGTGAGACTAAAGCAAAAAATGTTTATTTGGTACAAAATTTATATTTTGACTAGTGCATTTCCTAATATAACTTATGTAGATAGCTTGGTTGAACAACATAAGTACATGGAACGTTGGGTAGGACATGAGATTTTGTTGATTTGTCCAGAGTGACGCCCCGATGAATCCCAGAGTGATTTGATCAGTGAGCGGAAAATATTTGCAAAGTCCCCTTCGAGGAATGGTGAGAACAAGGGAAAATTCAACCTCCCCAAGTTGAATTCTTGATATTCTCACAAGCAGTGGGGACAACCAAAGCTATAGACTGAGCCCCCAGTCTTGGGGTTTGTTCATATGAAACTTAACCCCACAAAGAATAGGTCAAGCCTACTTAAAATTAGGCCTAAGAATCACCCCCAAGAGAACCTCTTTTGTTGCTCAGGTGTGGCCTCTCTCTCCAGCCAACACAACAAGCAAACTCACCACCCTCCCTCTGTCTAAGTGGGACATGACTCCCAGGGGTGTCGACCTTCCTGGCAACATGGGACAGAAATTCCAGAATGAGCTGAGACTCAGCATCAAGAGATTGAGAAAAACCGGAGAATGAGCTGAGACCCAGCATCAAGGGATTGAGAAAACTCTCTTGACCAAAAGGGGGAAGAGTGAAATGACACAAAGTGTCAATGGCTGAGAGATTCCAAACAGAGTCAAGAGGTTATCCTGGAGGTTATTCTTACACATTAAGTAGATATCACCTTGTTATCCAAGAGGAAAAGGAGAGGCGGGAGGGAACTGCCTGAAAATGTAGAGCTGTGTTCTAGTAGCCATGTTTCTTAATGATGATTGTATAATGATATAGATTTCACAATGTGACTGTGTGATTGTGAAAACCTTGTGTCTGATGCTCCTTTTATCTACCTTGTCAACAGATGAGTAGAACATATGAATAAAAATAAATAATAGGGGCAACAAATGTTAAAATAAATTTAGTTTGAAATGCTAGTGATCAATGAAAGGAGGAGTAAGGGGTATGATGGTATGTATAATTTTTTTTCTGTTTTTGTTTTGTTTTTCTGTTGTCTTTTTATTTTTTTCTGAATCGATGCAAATGTTCTATGAAATGATCATGATGATGAATATGCAACTATGTGATGATATTGTGAATTACTGATTATATATGTAGAATGGAATGATCACATATTAAAATGTTTGTGTTTCTTTCCTGTAATTTTTTTAAATAAAAAAAAGATGTATGCCCCCTAGAAAAGCCATGTTTTAATTAAAATCCCATTTCATAAAGGTAGAATAATCCCTATTCAATACTGTATGTTTGAAACTGTAATGAGATCATCTCCCTGGATGATGTGATTTAGTCAAGAGTGGTTGTTAAATTGGATTAGGTGATGACATGTCTCCACCCATTTGGGTGGGTCTTGATTGGTTTATTGGAGTCCTATAAAAGAGGAAACACTTTGGAGAATGAAAGAAGTTGAGAGAGAGCAGCACCACAAAGCAAGGAGTCCATGAGCCAGCGACCTTTGGAGATGAAGAAGGAAAATGCCTCCTGGGGAGCTTCATGAAACCAGAAGCCAGGAGAGAAGCTAGCAGATGACACCGTGTTCACCATGTGCCCTTCCAGATGAGAGAGGACCCATGACCGTGTTTGCCATGTGCCTTTCCAGATGAGAGAGAAACTCTGTGTTCACCACGTGCCCTTCCACTTGAGATAGAAACCGTGAACTTCATTGGCCTTCTTGAACTAAGGTATCTTTCTCTGGATACCTTTGATTGGACATTTCTATAGACTTATTTTAATTGGGACATTTTCTCAGCCTTACAACTGTAAACTAGCAACTTATTAAATTCCCCTTTTTAAAACCCATTCTGTTTCTGGTATATTGCATTCAGGTAGCTAGCAAACTGGAACAATTATCAAATGTTTTTATTTCTGGAAATAGCTTCATTTAGAAAATGCTTATATAAAATTAAGGCCTAGAGTCTTAATTTATTTCTGAGCTCAAGAATAAAAGTGACTAATGTAAGAACTTACAAATCTAGGCCTTAATTTTATATAAGCTTTGTTCTAGTTTGCTAGCTGCCAGAATGTAATATACCAGAAATGGAATGGCTTTTAACAAGGGGAATTTAATGAGTTGCTAGTTTATAGTTCTAAGGCCAAGAAAATGTCCAATTAAAACAAATCTATAGAAATGGCCAATCAAAGGCATCCATCCAGGAAAAGATACCTTGGTTCAAGAAGGCTGATGAAGTTCAGGGTTTCTCTCTCAAGTGTGAAGGTACATGGCGAACACAGTCAGGGCTTCTCTCTTAGCTGGAAGGGCACATGGCAAACATGGCGTCATCTGCTAGGTTTCTCTCCTGGCTTCTGATTTCATGAAGCTCCCCGGGAGGTGTTTTCCTTCATCTCCAAAGGTCGCTGGCTGGTGGACTCTCTGCTTTGTGGTGCTGCAGCGTTCTCTGCTCTCTCCGAATCTCTCATTCTCCAAAATATTTCCTCTTTTATAGGACTCCAATAAACCAATCAAGACCCACCCAAATGGGTGGAGACATGTAATCCCCTAATCCAATTTAACAACCATTCTTGACTAAATCACATCATCCAGGGAGATGATCTGATTACAGTTTCAAACATACAGTATTGAATAGAGATTATTCTACCTTTACGAAATGATATTTTGATTAAAACATGGCTTTTCTAGGGGGCATACTTCCTTTCAAACCAGCACAAGCTTATTCTAAATTCTCAGGTGCTTTGCTCTTTGTGTAAAACCTCGTACTTGTCTGGAACTTTGGGTATCTTTGTGGCACCTGAGACTCAGAGTTTCCCAGCTTTGAAAGTCAGCATCACTCCATATAGCAACTGTTAGAAAAAGATTTCAGATTTTGATTAGAGATATGAATGAACCTGATCTAATTAGAACTATGATAAATCCTAATACAGGGTAAAAGATTATATTGTCTGTATTTTAAGACTTTAACTTTTAAGGAAGAGATATTTATTTTGCCCCAAATTTAAATTTCTGTAGCACACTATCTAATTTAATCTGTCTGGCCAGTTTATTTAAACAATCTAATTCAGGTTTATTTGACAAGGAATCTAGAGTAGGGAATAGCATTTTGATATCTATACAGGTTATTGTAATACCTTGGTGTATTTCAGAGTATTTTGGGCAGAAAATGAGAAAGTACTTGCAAAATCCCTTGAAGGACTGGAGAAAAATCTTGTAACTATTAAACTCCCCCAACTGGGGAATTCCTGCTATTCTCTTAAGCAATAGGGGTTCCCAATGAATAAGCCAAGCCCTTGTTCTTGAGATTTGCCCTTATGAAACTTCTGCAATGGCAAAGCTAAACCTACTTAAACTTAATGCCTAAGAGTCACCCCTAGAGGACTCTTTTGTGGCACAGATGGTAGTTATTTCTAAACCAAACTCTGCAAAAAAATTCACTGCCTTCCCTACTATGTAGGACATGACTTCCAGGGGTGTAAGTTTTCCTGGCCACATGGGAGATGACTTTCAGAGATTTGCCCTAGCACTGTGGGGTGAACAATACTTTCTTGACCAAAAGGGGAAAAAGAAACAAAACAAAATAAAGTTTCAATAGCTAAGAGATTTCAGTATAGTCAAGAGGTCATTCTGAAAGTTATTATTATGTAAGTTTCAGTCAGATACTGCAAACTGCCATGGTATGCCAAGCCTCAGCCAACAGTGTTCCTGAAAACCCTAAACAATGTCCCAGGCTCTAAGACTCTATAAAAATTTTACTTATTAAGTTTATTTTTCAGAGACTTAAAACCTCTAGATTTTTCCTCTGCCAGAAAAGCCCTGAAACCCAGAGAACTAGTTTCTCTGAGAACAATGAGTTTCATTCCTCTACCCCATAATGTTGCTGCCCCTTTTCAGCATGAAGGAGTTAGAATGGTCATCACCCAGATATCCCTTAGGATTAGAATGATCAATTGAGAGGGTGAGTTGTTACTGAGAAGTTGGGATTTAGGGGATGATTATGATTACTGAATCATTATATAGATATTTCTTTGCAGTTTCTGGCATATTAGAATAGACAGAGGGAAATACCTGAAATCTCTGAATTGTAATCCAGGCGCTTTGTAATGATTGATAAGTATATTGCCTTTATCTTGTGATTGTAAAAATCTTGTGTTTCACTTTGCTAATACTGCTGGAATGCAACACACCAGAAATGGATTGGCTTTTAGAAAGTGGGATTTATTAGGTTACAAACTTATAGCTTTAAGGCATGAATACGTCCAAATTAAGGCATCAAAAAGAAGATACCTTCACTCAAGAAAGGCTGATCACTTCTGGGGTTCCTCTGTCATATGGCATGGCACATGGTGATATTTGTTGGCCCTCTGTTCTCAGGTTTCATTGCTTTCAGCTCCTTGAGTTCTGTCTCCAAGCATCTCCAAACATCTGTCACTTGGTTTCATTTCTCTGCCATCTGCGTTGACTTTTTAAAGTGACTTCAGTAAACAAATTAATACCCGCCTTGAATAGGTAGCGTACTAGTTTGCTAATGCTGCCAGAAATTCAATATACCAAAAATGGATCAGCATTTATAAAGGGAATTTAAGTTACAAGTTTACAGTACTAAGGTCATAAAATGTTCAAACCAAGGTATCCAGAAAAAGATACATTGACTCAAGGAGGCTAATAATGTTTGGGGCTTTTCTGTCAGCTGGGAAGGCACATGGCGATGTCTGCTAGCTTTCTTTTCTGGCTTCTCATTTCAAATAGCTTTACTGGGGGCATTTTCTTTCTGCATCTCTAAATGCATCTCTCTGTCAGCTCTGAAGTTTTTTTCAAAATGGTTCCTTCTTAGAGTATTCCAGTAAATGACCCATTTTGAATGGGTGGAGACACATCTCCATGGAAACCACTTGTGCTAGTTTGAAAGTATTAAGTACCCCAGAAAATCATGGTTTGTTTTTTCACAAGGAGAGTTTATTACTAGGCACGTAGTAGGAGAGCAGATGGCCTAACAGCCAAAATCTGTCTCCACAAGTTTAGGGGGTTCAAGGTTTTTAAGGATTATAGCAAGGGGAGATGAGGTCATTTTGAACAGCAAGTTCAAAGCAGAAAAGTTGACAGTGATATCATTATCATTTCAATAGGAGAACATAGTTGAAAGGAGAGGAGGCAGGCTATCACTTCAATACTAAAGGTGTAAGCCAAAAGGAAGGGAGACAAGTCATCTTTCAATAGCATAATCTAGCTGATCTGATTTACAAATGAAGCTAGTTAATGACTGGCTTCAAATACTTCATTAGCTTTAGGGCCTTTGCCCTACAAGAAAATGACCAGATAAAGGGCATAACTCCTACGGTCACAAAGGCACAAGATAAGGGCTCAGAAAAGTCATGTTTTAATCCCGATTCAATCTTGTAGGTTGGAAACATTTGATTAGATGTTTGTGAAAACTTGTGTCTGATGCTCCTTTTATCCAGGGTGTGGACAGATGAATTAAAAAATAAGGATAATAAATAAATAACAGGGGGAATAGAGATTAAAAAAACTGGGTAGATCGAATTACTAGTGGTCAATGAGAGGGAGAGGTCAGTGGTATGGGATATATGTTTTTTTCTTTTTCTTTTTCTGGAGTGATGCAAATGTTCTAAAAATGATCATGGTGATGAATATACAACTATGTGATGATATGAGGTATTGATTATATACCATGTATGGACTGTAGGTGTGTGATTTCTCAGTATAAGTATTAAAAAAAAAAGAGCAGGGTTTATCTGAGATACCTAAATTTTAAACCAGCACACCTTGTGATGACCCTCTTGTACCTCCCTTTTCCTGTTTTTCAACTTTAGATTCTTAATGATCATTAAAAACAGCCCCTACTGTTTATTAATGAAGGGCTTGAGTCAGCCCAGAACTAACCAATACCAATCCAAAACTATCTTACTAGAAAGAACTGGATCTAACTAAAATTGGCCTACCTGACATGGGCAATAGCTTAAACTTTAACCTATAAGTGACCTATATACCTTAGTACTAGAAATCATACCCATCATCATAGTAAAACTGCCATTTTTTTACATACATTCTGTGACTAAGCATGTAATCAATCTGTGCACGCTCATTAGATCATCTCTAACCTGATGATCTCAAGCCATTGTGCTTATGCTAAAACTAGCCCATTTTCTAATCCTATAAAACTATCAGAGTTAATGGAGTTTGGGGAGATAGGTTTTTAGGCCAGTAGTCTGTCTGATCACCTGCTTCATGCTAGCAAAAAACTCTCTTTGAAACCCCACATTCTCAGGAATTGGTAATTTGAGTGCATTGGGCAGAGAACCCATCACTTTAAAAAAAAAATTAATTTAACAATTTTTAAAAAATAAAACAAACACATTCTTAACTTATGATCATTACATTCTCCATATATAATCAGTAATTCACAATATCATCACATAGTTGCATATTCATCGTCATGATCATTTCTTAGAACATTTGCATCAATTCAGAAAAAGAAATAAAGACAACACATGAAAAAACTCATACATACCATTCCCCTTACCCCTCCCTTTCATTGATCACTAGCATTTCAATCTAAATTTATTTTAACATTTGTTCCCCCTATTATTTATTTTTATTCCATATGTTTTACTCGTCTATTGATGTTAGGTAAAAGGAGCATTAGACACAAGATTTTCACAATCACACAGTCACATTGTGAAAGCTATATCATTATACAATCATCATCAAGAAACATGGCTACTGGAACACAATTCTACATTTTCAGGCAGTTCCCTCCAGCCTCTCCATTACATCTTGACTAACAAGGTGATATCTATTTAATGCATAAGAATAATCTCCAGGATAACCTCTCAGCTCTGTTTGGAACTTCTCAGCCATTGACACTTAATTTTGTCTCATTTCACTCTTCCCCCTTTTGGTCGAGAAGATTTTCTCAATCCCTTGATGCTGAGTCTCAGCTCATTCTGGGATTTCTGTTCCACGTTGCCAGGAAGGTCCACACCCCTTGGAGTCATGTCCCACGTAGACAGGGAGAGAGCAGTGAGTTTGCTTGTTGTGTTGGCTGGAGAGAGAGGCTACATCTGAGCAACAAGAGGTTCTCTAGGGGGTAACTCTTAGGCCTAATTTTAAGTAGGCTTGGCCTATCCTTTGTGGGGTTAAGTTTCATATGAACAAACCCCAAGATTGGGGGCTCAGTCGATAGCTTTGGTTGTCCCCACTGCTTGTGAGAATATCAAGAATTCAACTTGGGGAAGTTGAATTTTCCTCCGTTCTCACCATTCCCCAAGGGGACTTTGCAAATACTTTTTAAATCACTGTTCAAATCACTCTGGGATTTATCAGGGCATCACTCCGGACAAACCAACAAAATCATACCCTACTCAAGATCCCATGTACTCATAGGAGAACCCATCACTTTTGATCAATAACAAGAATGTATTGATTTCCTCTACACTCTTGAACAATTTTTCAGTACTTGAAAAATGTATCATTTTCCTTCTACCTATCATAGTTTCTTATGATAAATCACCTATCATCTATTGCTTTTCCCCATAAGTGTAGTTTCCCTTGACACTTTCAGACTTGTCTTTTCTCTTCAGAAGTTCGAGTATGAGATATCTTGGTGTGGACTTCTTTGGGTTTATCTGCTTGGCAGGGCAGGGGGATCTTTAAAATTCTTGAGACTGAAGGTTTTTATCTTTTGCCAATTTTGGGAAATTAGTAGCCATTTGTCCTTCAAATTACCACAATTTTGATTACTGTTGAGTAATTTCAAAATAAGTTTTGAAATTGGAAGTCTAAGTCCTTCAAGATGGATTTGTTATTTGGGGCCACTTCTCCTTCCATTTTTTTAAAAATTTTACTTTGAAATAACTTCAAACGTACATGAAAGTTGTAAAAACAATACAAAGAACTCCAACATACACCCTATCCAGATACCCAAATTTATCAACTATTAGCATTTTTACATTTGTTTTATCATTCTATTATCTACCTATTTTCTAAACATTTGACAGTATGTTGCATACTTTAATACGTAACACTTCCATGTTTCCTAGGAATAAGGACCCTCATTTATGTAACCACCTTAGATAGTGTTACCAAGTTCAATAAATTTAAAATATACAACAAATGATCCACATTCCAATTGTCCCAATAATGTCCTTTTGAACGTTTTTCTTCCAAGTGAATTTGATGGTTAGCTTTTCCATCTCTGCAAAGATTGGAATTTTGATTGGAATTGTACTGAATTTGTACATCATTTTGGCCAGTACCGTACCAATATTAAATTTTCCAATCCATGAACATCTGATGTCTTCCCACTTATTTAGGTCTTCATTATTTTCTTTCATCGATGACTTGTAGGTTTTTGTGTACAGTCCTTGACATCCTTGGTTAAATTTTTTCCTGGATAGTTTATTCTTTTAGTTGCTATTGTTAAGTGGAATCGTTTTTTTTTTTGTTGTTGTTTGTTTGTTTTCTTTCCTCTTTTTTCCCAGACTGCTATTGCTGGAGAATAGGAACACCTCTGATTTTGGGGTGATGATCTTGCACCTTGCCACATTGCTGAATTCATTTATTAGCTCCAGTAGCTTTCGTGTACATTTCTACAGGGTTCTCTAATATAGGACCATGTTATCTGTGATTAGGGATACTTTTATTTCTCCCTTTGTAATTTGGATGCTTTCTAAATTTTATTGCCTATAGCTCTGGCTAGAACTTCTAGTACAATGTTGAATAGCAATGGTGAAAGTGGGCATTTGTGTCTTCTTATCTTGAGGGGGAAGCTTTCAGTCTTCACTGTTGAGTTTGAAATTAGCTGTGGGGTTTTCATATATGCCCTTTATATGTTGAGGAATATCTCTTCCATTACTAATATTGTTTTCATCAAGAAAGAATGCTGGATTTTGTCAAATGCCTTTTCTGCATTTAGATATGGTCATCTAGTTTTTTTCCCTTCATTTTATTGATGTGGTATATTACATTATGATCCTTATATTCCTGGCATAAGTTATGGTATATATTCCTTTTAATGTACTGTTGAATTCAGTTTGCTAGCATTTTGCTGAGCAAATTTGATTTTCTCTAGAGTTTGCAGGATCATGAGAAGACACAACTAAACTCGATCCAGGTAAAACTTAAGAATGGACAGTGACCAATGTAGTGCTTCCTGTTTTGGTTTACTAAAGCAAATGGAATACAATATATCAGAAATGGGTTGGCTTTTGCAATGGAGATTTATTAGTTTAAAAATTTACAATCCTCAGGCTATGGAAATATCCCAGTTAAGGCATCAACAGAATGATACCTGGACTCTGAAGAAAGGCTGGGACACCTCTGACACATGGCTGGTATCTGCTGGTCTTTCACCCCCAAATTCCAATGCTTTTAGTTTCCAATTCCAGTGGCTTTCTCAGTGTGTGTGTATCCTGTTTCTCTTTAAGCTCTCAGCACTTTTTCTTTCCTTTATCCTCTTGTAAAGGACCCCAATTAAAGAATTAAGAGGCCTTGTGCAGCAGCTGTGTTCTCTCCAAACACTGGGGTGAGGGCTCCAACATCTCCAAACACTGGGGAGACACCCTCCTCAAACATCTTGGTGACAGCTGGATTTTCTGCCATCTCCAGGATACAGACTCAGCCCTCTCAGAACAGTGGGGTGATGGGCAGGCTCCTCCCAACCTCCAGGAAGTGTGCTCCATCCTCTCTGAGTCCTGGGGTGGCAGCACACTCTTTGAAAAGAAAGGCCTGGTGTCTTAGTTTGTTAATGTTGCTGGAAATGCAATATACTAGAAACAGGTTTGCTTTTATAAAGGGAATTTGTTAAAAATTTACAGTTCTAAGGTCATAAAAACGTCCAAACTAAGGCATCCAGCTTAAGATAACTTGACTCAAGAAAGGTCAATCTGGGAAGGCATGTGGGTGGCCCATGCTGGTCCTTTGGCTTTTGGTCTTAAGCGGCTTTCCCAGGGGTGCTTTCTTTCTCCAACTCCAGTGGTCTCTGCTGTCAGCTGTTAAGTTTTTTACAAAATGGTTCCCTCTTAAAGGACTCCAGTAAGCATCCCCACCTTGTATCAGTGGAGACACATCTCCATGGAAACAAACAAACAAACAAAAAATAATTCCTCCCAGCAATATTGAACTAGGATCAAAGAACATGGTTTTTCTGGAGTACACAAGTTTCAAACTGGCACACCCACCCTTTCCATGTGCATGGATGGTCCATTTTCTTGGCTCAAGGTTTCTTGATTCTAGGCTCTGGCTTCCATAGCTCTGCCATTAAAGTAACTTTTCCTTCAATCTGTCCCTTTTAGTCTAAGCAGGCAAAGATTCTTTACACAGATTTCACAAAAAACTCACTGGTTTTATGTGTAGCACATAGGGGTCCCAACCATCAGACAATAGAACTTTCCACAAATCCTTTCTAGATAGGTGCACTTACAATTTTGACTTGTAATGAAATGGTTGGCTGGTTTCATGTTTGGTTAAATCCTCACATGGAAATGGAGCATTAGTTTCTGGTGGCTCATTTTCTGAAAGCTCAGAATTTAGCAAACCATCAATTTCTGGTTTCTTTGCACCCAAGAGTTCAGTTCTCAGCTTATTCCTTTCTTCTTGCCTTTTACTATAAGCTGCAAGAAGCCAGGCTGCCTTTTCCACATTTGGAAATCTCTTCAGCTAAATATCCCAGCTGTCACTTTTAAATTCTGCCATCTGACACCAGAACCCAATTTTGCCAAATTCTCTGCCACTTTGAAACAAGGTTCCCCTTTCCTCTGTTTAAGACCTCAGTGGAAGTACTTTAGTATCCATAGTTCTAGTTTCTTCAAAGCATCTATGCTTTTCCTATCAAGCATCTCATAATTCTTCCAGAATCTTCCCCTATCCATTATAAAGCCATTCCAACATTTTTGGCATTTGCAAGTCACAGCACCCCACTCTTCTGGTACCAAAATTTGTCTTGGTTTGCTAAAGCTGCCGGAATGCAATATACTACTAATTTTTTTTTTACAATAGGGCTTTATTAGTTTACAAATTTAGTCCTCATGCCAAGAAAATGTCCCAACTAAGGCATCAATGGGATGATCCATGGAATCTGAAGAAAGGCCACCACATCTGGGACACCTATCACATGGCCAGTATCTTCTGGTCTTTCACTCCTAGGTTTCGTTGCTTTTAGCTTGATTCCAGTGCTTTCTCTCTAAGTCTCTTAGCTCCTCTGGGGCTTTTCTCTCTCAGCTCTCTTGAGTGTTTCTTTCTTCAAGCTTCTAGCCTTTTGTGCCCTTTATCCACTCATAAAGAACTCTAGTAAAAAGGATTAAGAGCCACTTTGAATTGAGTGAGTCCCAACTCAATTTAAACAATCCAACCAAAAGGTCCCACCCACAATAGGCCTGAAGTAACAGGAATGGATTAAAAGAACATAGCAT
>PVIY010059912.1:0-11849 GCA_004026745.1 Myrmecophaga tridactyla
TTTAATTTTTGGAAGAGTTTGAGCAGAATTGGAGTTAAGTCTTCTTGGAACATTTGACAGAATTCTCCTGTAATCCATCTTGTCCTAGGCTTTTGTTTGTTGAGAGGTCTTTGATTACTGATTCAATATCTTCACTAGTAATTGGTTTGCTAAGATTTTCTATTTATTCTTGCTCAGCATAGGTAGTTTGTGTGATTCTTAGAATTTATTCAATCAGTTTAGGATATCTGATTTATTGCTATACAGTTGTTCATGGTATCCTCTGAGGATACTTTTTATTTCAGTACGGTTAGTAGTAATGTCTCCCTTTCCATTTCTGATTCTTTACTATCCTCTCTTACTTTTTTTTTATCAGTTTCACTAAATGTTGATCAATCTTATTGATCCTCTCAAAGAATTAATGTTTGAATTTTTGATCACTCTACTGTTTTTTTCTTTTCTATTTCATTTATTACCACTTAAGTCTTTATTTCCTTTCTTCTGCTTGTTTAGTTTTAATTTGCACTTCTTTTTACAGTTCTTGCCTATAATTAGGCAATTGTGGCTCTCGAAAATACTCTGACTTTAAGAAATTTGTATAGTTTCTCTGATCTTCATTTCCTCCTATTTAAAATTATATAAATATATTTAGTAATCCTGAGAATGCAATTTGCTTGTGGCAAAATAACTAGTAAAAAACTTCTCATATAATAAAAATTCATGTTCTATATATCATATATTATCTTATGCTCTGTGTTTCCAACACTGTGATGTATAGGGCACTTAATTTAGCTTTCAAGAGGATGATCCTTTGGGAGCAAAGAGGCCTGAAAAATGGATATGATAAAAACTAATTTCTCTCTGACTGAATTTGTGTTCCTCAACCTCTCCCCCCAACCAAAGATCCAGGTCACTCTTTTTATTATGTTCTTGTTATTTTATTTATTGACTGTAACTAGTAAATATTACCATCATCACTACTATCGAGATAGAACCTCATCTTCATACCCTCATGTACTTCTTTCTCATTAATTTATCTTTTTCGGACATCTGCTACACATCCACCAAAGTCCCACAAATGCTGTCCAACATGGTGGGGAAACAGAAGACCATCTCATTCTCTGGCTGTGCTACTCAGATGTACT
This sequence comes from Myrmecophaga tridactyla, assembly GCA_004026745.1. Classification (NCBI taxonomy): domain Eukaryota; kingdom Metazoa; phylum Chordata; class Mammalia; order Pilosa; family Myrmecophagidae; genus Myrmecophaga; species Myrmecophaga tridactyla. The sequence goes on from PVIY010059912.1 coordinate 1,125, forward strand.
TCTCCCTCTCCTTTGGAATGATTGAATGTGTCCTCCTTGGTGTTATGGCTTATGACCAATATGTAGCCATTTGTCATCCTCTTCACTACACGATAATTAATGGACCAAAGCACCTGTGTCCAACTGGCTGCCACTTCTTGGTTCATCATCTTCCTTGGTTCCATGGTGATCAATGTCCTCACCTTAAGTTTGCCATACTGTGGACCCAATGTCCTGAATCACTTTTTCTGTGAGGTGCCCTCTGCCCTGAAGTTGGCTTGCACAGACACTTCATTTACTGAGATGGTTGTTTTTGCCTTCAGTATCATCATTGTCTTCATTCCCTTCCTCTTCATTCTTGTTTCTTATGCCCAAATCTTTCTGTCTATCCTCAGGATATGGTCAGTCTCTGGGATGCACAAGGCACTGCCCACCTGTGTCTCCCATCTGCAGTGGTGGCTTTATTCTATGGAACTGCCATCTTCATGTACATGAGACCACAGTCAAAGTCTTCCTGGGCTGGGGGCAAGATAATTGCAGTTTTTTACACTGTGATCACACACATGCTCAATCCCTTGATCAAAAGCCTGAGGAACCAAGATATGAAAGGAGATATAAGGAGAGCTACTGCAAAACAGAGGACATGAGAGCTGTAAACTGGACACGAAGGCTAAGTGACAATCTAAGATAATTCTATTCTGTATATGAATGGAGAAAAGAAAAAAAAATTGCTAGACTGTCAAAATCTGCCCCATATTAGTTATACTACAATAAAAGACAGAGAAAATTCCACCTGAAAATTCATCAAGGAAAATGTTTCTGTTGTGGACACACAGCAGCCATAAAGTGACAAAACAACTGCCTTCATTAAGTAGTTACAATATTTTTGCTCAGTGAGAAAATGTGGTTCTCTAAAATCATAGACCATCTTAAATTAGTCACATGAAATTGTTTCAATAAAAAGAAAACATTTCTCTCCTGCCTAGGGGATCTAATTCACTCTGATACGAGGAAACAAGATCAATTTCCAGCCCAGGTGCAGAGCTTCAAATGAAAGGTTGTAGAACTCAACATTCTCCATCTTAATTTTGTAGTTTTTAAGTGTTTTACTTTCCGAGGCTGCTCCTGCAAATGCCATGGAATGTGTCTTCTGGAATTACTTTTTATTTTCACTGTTCAGATTTGGTTAGTTAGTTGTAATGACAATAATACAATGCTGAAGGGTTTTAATATCATCACTGTAGGGGTACAGGATCGGAGAAACCAAATAAAATAAAAAACTCAATAAAAGGCCTATTAGATATCACCATTATACATTGTACTGCCAGCTTTCCTAAAGGGTATCTTTTTCCCTTGAAGTGTAAACAACATACTTAGTATCTCAGTTAGTAATTATAAGGATTATAAAATGCTCAAGGGGGAGAAAGTCATAGTGAAAATAATTACACCTTATTGGTTCCACATTTTCAGCAACACCTGAATTCTGAACTGCTTCTTTGATATCATATTCTAAGCAGCCTTTCCTCCTTTATTCATTTGCATTATGATGACTCTTCTAGCCCACTTGACCTTGCAGAAATTCAGCTCACAGCAGTCACCAGCAAGTGTGTGTATTTTTCAACATGTGCTTTATGTATAATCCTGTTTAAAACCTGACTAGTGAATCGAATCCAATCACCTGACTGAAGGTAGTCATAAATCCAGTTCATTGCAATTAATTTTAATCCTGGTGCTAATAGTTGCAAACTAAGAGAACACAGGCATCCCTTTATTCATAACATATCTCCAGTTTTATCACCGTAAGAACACTGAACTCACAGTACTGCCCTATTAATCTCAGGTAGTGTACATCTATGCTCAATAGTGTCCCTGAAATCCAGAATTGAGATTAGTTTTTGGTAGTTCTCTAATAGAGCACAGCATGGTCATTCATTTGTTCAATGAATATATGTTGATTCCTTATTATATCCCAGGACTTGGCCATAAAAATTGAACTTATCTCAAAGTCTCATAGTCTACTGAGGTAGTGATGGCATTAAGGTTTATATGATTTAGTGTTTGTCTTAGTTTGCCATGATTGCTGTACAAAAATACCACACACTAATTGGCTTAAACAATAGGAATTTACAGTCTCAGCTTTTGGAGGCTAGAAATCAAACATTAAGTCATCCATAGGATCATGCTTTCTCTGAAGTCTGTAGGTAGTATTCTGATGGTGGCTTACCAGCTATCCATAACTCAATATCTGCCTCTGTCGTATGGTTGTCTTTCTTCCCTTCTCCTACTATGTCCAAATTTCTTTTGTTTGTAAGGACTCCAGTCATATTAGATAAAGGCCCATGGTGATTCAGTTTGACCTCACCTTAAGTAAAAACATCTTTGAAGATCCTATTTACAAATGGGTTCACATCCATAGGACTTGGGATTAGGACTTTAACAGGCTTTGGGGGTCAGAGTGTCATGATTCAGTCCATAATAATGTTAGAGCAGAATTATGTGTATAGTACTTCTCTAGCACAGATGAGAATGTCCATTTATCAAATCCCCAAGGTGCTCCAATACATCACTTAGGTTGTTCATGTATTTTATCATATGAGTCAGGGCACTTTTGAGAATGAAAGATAGCACTATTCATAATTACTCCATAAAAATGGGCAAAAAACAGAACTTCCCTGACAAGAGGGGCCACTGGCAATGGTAACAATACCTTGCCCGTCTTTATATGACATTACCTACCTCATCTCCTTCCCACTATAATTTCTGATCTATGCTTCAAAGACAAATCAGATGCCTTCTCCTTTGTAAAGACTTCCCTGGTTTCAGGCCCTGAATGTCCTCCTAAGAAGAAGCACTGCCTTTCTAGTGTGAGCTCCCACAGTGTTTTTTATGATTTTCTGTTTTAAAATTCTTATTTACTGTGAGACAAATTTTGACTTCATCTTATCTCCCTACAAAGTTAAACTTCATGAGGTTTAAACAAAGATTGCTTTAAAATTCTCACCTGAGACCACATAGCTTGAGAGTGGAGGAAGCAAAATGGAACTTCAGTTTAATCTCACAGCTCCCCTTTTAAATATTCTGCATCTATTTTTGCCTCCCACAGCCCCTAGTACAGTGTTCACCAGTTCCTTGTTGATTAAAGAAAACACTAATGCACATGATTTTTGCAGAATATAATACTGAACATGATTGATGCATTTACCTTTGTTATAATTTTATTACTAGACTAAATTTTTAATGTATGAAAGAAAACTCTGGACTTTTCAAACAACAGACATTTATTGATTTATTATTTGAGCAAACTAATAGGATAAATTCAGTATAAATGTGAGGGTTCATTTTGTGGATGAAGATACTGAAGTACAAAGATGTGAGAATATTTCTTTGGGATAAATATTGGTAGGGCTGGGAGTGGGACAGACATGATCCAATTTCCATCCCATTTTCCTTACTATTATAAATTGATGTGCATACTTCTACCACCAACTTCAGGGAAAGCAAAACATTTAGATTCCCCACTTCATTGCATCACTTTGATGCATAATTATGGATAGTTGATATATAAATGAAGGAAAAAATGAAAAAAATAGTATTTAATAAGCATCTTTTATGTAGCAGATACTTTATACATTTGAAAAACACCAAAAGGGAAGCATTATTATGATTCCCATTTTATAGATGGAGAAACTGAGCTTTAAAGGGATTAAGTCACTTTCCCAAAGTCACACAGTTAGAGAATGGCAAAACCTGCTGAGAGTTCATTTCTATCTAGTCCAAAGATTGAATGTTTCTTCTAGTCATAGTGGAAAATTCAGGCCTTTTATTTAGAATAACAGATTAAGATTATTCTATCATTTAATGATGTCAAGCTTTTGACCTGTTTGAGCTTTAGTTTCATGATTTCCTTGCATGGTTGTTGTAGAAACTTCATGAGATATAAAGTGCTTTGTTCATTGACTGGCACACAGAAGACAAATATGAAAAGTGGTTCTCTAACAGCAAGGTCAGTAATTAGAGATGTAGAGAAGAGATTCAAATTTAAATCCTGATTCCAAGGCAACTGCTCTTTCAGTTATAGTGTGTACTTGCTGTTTTAGTTTCCTGGATGCTAAAACAAGTGTCATGCAAAAGATTTTCTTAAACAATGGGTATTTATTACCTGATGATTTTGAGACTAGGAGAGTCTAAAATTGAAGTGTAAGCAAGGTGATGTTTTCTCCAGAAAAGACTGTTGTATTCTGGGGCGGGCTGCCAGTGGACCTTGTTCCTTGGCTTTTCCGTAACATAGTAATGTACATGCCAATGTCTTCTCCCCTTCTTGTCTGTGTTCTATTGACTTCCATTGTCTGGGTGCTTGTCATAGATTCTCTCTCCATCTGATTTGCACTCTGCTTATAAAGGTTTTAAGTAATCTAGGTTAAAATCCAACCTGATTTAATTGGGCCACGCCTCAACTAAACTGATATCTTGAAGAGATCTTTATAATGAACCACACCCCACAGAATGTGCATCAAGATCAAGATTATGCCCAAACTTCAGTACACAACTCAATTGACATCAGTCCACTCTCCTGGAAACCAAAAAAAAACATGTTCTTTCTATGTGCAAAATACATTCATTCCATCACGATATCCCAAAAAGCTTTAAGTCATTTCAGTAATAATGAAAAGTACAAAGTCTCTTCAAAATCAGTTATGGAAGTGGCCTATCCTAAGACAAGATTTCTTATGTTTAATGGACCTCTAAAACCTAGACATCAAATTATCTCCTTCCAATATACAACAGTGAGACAAGCATAGGGCAAACATTCCCATTCCAGATGGGAGAAATTGGAAGGAAAATACAGGTCACAGGTTCCAAGCAAGTCTGAAAACCAGCAAGGAAAATCCTATTAAATTTCAAGATCTAAGAGTCATCTATGGATTGACGTTTTGCCCTCCAGTTCAGATTAAGAGGCAGCCCCACTGTTTTCAAGTCCTTTCAGAAGGGCTATGCTCTCTCCTAACACCAGAGCACAGAGCCAACCTTCACTGAGTTTTTGGGATTGTAGCAGAGCTTCCACGAAATCAGGGGCTCAAGTACCACTAAATCTGAGCATTGAAGTGGCTACACATTCCCAGAACAATAGGATGCATTATCCACCTCCTCCAAAACAGAGACAGACCCACCCTATCTACAGATATGGGAGAGCATGTGCTCTTGGCCCAGAAAGATCTTTTCAGTCCAGAATTTTGCTTCCATGGTTCTACCCTTGAAGTTATTTTATCTTTCAATTCATCCATACTCTGTTCCTTTTACTCCAGATTGGCCTTGACTCTGCTCACACAGATTTTTCAAAATTCTTTCTGGCTTTCTGTGCAGTCCAAACAGATTCAACCCATTCAGGTAGAACTTTCCATATATCCCTCTGGAATAACTGTATTTCCAATCTTGACTTCCACTGAAATGGCTGACTGGACCTGTGTTCAGCCATGCTGTGTTTAGCAAAATGTTCAGTTAAACACTAAATGAAGGCTTGTCCTCTGGGGATGAAATTCCTAAAATTTAGGGAATTCTCTGATAGAGCTACTTTTGGCCATAGTCTCAGTGCACACTATCTGGTTAGGCTCGGAATTTTTCAAATTATCAATCGCTGGTTTCTTTGTGCTTAAGAGTTCACTTCTCAGCTTATCCTTTTCCTCTTGCATTTTACTGTAAGCTTCCAGGAGAAGCCAGGCTGTAACTTCTGCACTTAGTTTAGAAATCTCCTCAACTAAATTTCCAAGTTCAATGCTTAACATTTCCACTTTCAATCTGACATCAGAGCTCAATTTTGCCAAGTTTTCTGCCACTTTATAAAAACAATCTCCTTTTTCCCAATTTCTGATCACTCATTCATCATTTTCTTCTATGTCCACCTTGTAAGTAGCATTACTATCCATACTTTTACCAACAGTCTCTTCAAAGCAAACTAGGCTTTTTCCTTCACACCTTTAATAATTCTCCTAGCCTCTACCTATTACTCAATTCTAAAGCTCTTTCCATGGTTTTAGAAATTTGTAAGAGGTTTACCCCTCTCTTGGTATCAAAAATTGGTTTAGTTTCCTGGCTGTGAGAACAAATAACATACAATAAGTTGGCTTAAGCAACAGAGATTTATTGCCTCTTGATTTTGAGGTGAGGAGAAGTCAGCAGGATGATGCATTGTCCAGGAAGACTGAAGTACTTGGTGGCTAGCTGCTGGCAATCCTTGGTCCTTGGCTCTTGTGTCACAGGACAATGCACATGGGGATGCATCCCCCCTTCTCCTCCATATTTTGTTATTTTCCAGCTTCTGGTTGCTCCCTGTGGCTTCTCTCTCTGAGTGATTTGGGCTATGTTTATAAAGGACTCTAGCATTCTAGATTAAAACTTAGCTTGATTGAGTTGGGCCATACCAACAATGGAAACACATCCACCAGAATGTGAACCAGGACCAACAACATGTCTACACTGGAGTACACAATTCAATCCATATCAACCAGTTTATAATTAATGTTGTAGGAATCTGTTCTTATTATTCATACAGCATGTTATTCCAGATGGTTTACAAATTGCCACCTCCATATCCAACCATGAGTCACAGGCTGTTCTTTCTGCACAATGTGATATTAGTGACATGTTTTGTCAATTCATCATATGAACTGGGTAATTCTGAGCCAAGTCAATTATATCTCATGTACAGTATCACCCATTAGAAAGCCTGGTTCATCAAGGGTCTTTACTCCCTAAAACTTTTTGGTGCCTTTCTTGAATGGACTTGTTGTATACATTACAACAACCATTATCTTTCACTGACCTTTGACAATACTGCACTGGTGAAAGTGCTTCACAGAAAGACTATTGATTTTAAGTATTGGTGCATGTGGACCAGAGTGGCTCAGCAGGCAGAGTTCTCTCCTGCCATGCTGGAGACCCAGGTTTGATTCCAGGTGCCTGGCCATGAAAAAACAAACAAAAAACCAAATGAAACAAACAAAAAAATGATGGTGTTAGGGAATTCTAGCACATTTGAGAAAAACTTAGTTTTCCCCAGATCAGAGACTGCTGCCTTCACCTGCTTCTGATATCTAATATTTTAGGGTTTTAATAAAAATTTGTAGCCTTGAGAATATGCAAAGAAGAGTCCCCGTCTCTTCTATTATCAGTAACTAATGCATCAGAATTATTGATGCTAGTCTTTGATAAAGATCAGAGAATTATGGTGGAAAGTATAGAGACTCTTGGCAACCAAGGAAAAAACTAGGGTACAACTGAGTTAAGAACGGGGGGCGAGAATAGGATAATCTTAGATGGGAGAAGGATGACTAAACCTGTTACATTATAATTTTGCTAACATTAGCCTATGGGATTTCTCTGACCTGTATTTTTCTTAAAGTTCCAGGATCCTAGAGTTTCCCTTAGGACTAAAAGGATTTCAATATGTGAAAATGAGAAAATTCAGATGCCTATCACTTTTGAGTATTAGATAGAGGAGATTAAAGGAATTCAGTGATGATGAAGAGAAACTAATTACTTGGCAGAGGGGAAACTGAGGACAGAAAAGAAAAGAGACTTGTCAAAATCACACAGTTAACAACAGAGCCCTTAAGTTTCCAGTTTTTAAAAACTTGCACAACTTCTGATGCTTTTATTGGTAACACCAAACTCAAAGAGAAAATATAGTAACTGAAAAAACAACAGACTTCTTGTTTGAAAAAACATGCATCTTTGGTTTGTATCCTCAAGAACCTGGCACATATTTATTATGCATAAGTTTTGTTCTAGGTATGTACATGGATGGATTTTGTATTGAATTAAGTCACCCTTCAAACCAATCCCATTTCCCATGTATTTAACAAAATTTTCCCTCACTTTCATTCATTGCAGAGAATGTTTAAACATTTGGCCCAAGAATTTATCCTGCCCCTGAAATAAAATTTGTTTTAGAGTGACTGTAGGTTTAATTTTTTCTACTTTCAATCCCTGCCTCTCTTTCCAATCAATATTTGAACCACCTTTAAGTAAAACAAAGAAAAAACTAATGTACCTTGTTCAGTGTGTCTTTCAAAAATAATAATTCATATTTCTTTCAGATGGAAGAGTTAAGGATACAGAAATCCTTTCAAATATAAGATTCTTTCAGTAAGTAGATGGTAAGGTGGGTAATATTTCTTAAAAAGCTATTTACATTTTCTATTTCCTTTCATCATTCTTTTATCACTTTCATTTATCTATGATAATAATGTATTTTCATTTTCTTGTTGAGATTTTTTTCCCAATTACTTTTTTAAAAGCAGCTTTTACATCCTTGTTCTGCATATTGTAGATCAAGGGGTAACATGGGGATGATAACAGTGTAGAATATAGATGCCCACTTGTTGTTGGTCCAGGGAGTAGCTGGATGTTGGTCTCAGGTACACAAACATGACTACTCCATAGCAGAGAGTGATACCAATGAAGTGAGACCCACAGGGGGAGAAAACCTTAATGTGACCTTCAGCCAAGTGCATTCTGATGATGGTGATGAGGATGAGGGCATAGGAAATGAAGATGACAAGGATGCTGCTGAATTCAATGAAACCACACAGACTAAAGAGTAAGCTCTCACTGATAATAGGTGTCTGAACAAGAGAGGGCCAAGAGTGGTGCGATTTCACAGAAGAAGTGGTTGATAATATTGGAACCACAGGAACTGAGGTTGAAGGTGAGGGAAGTATGGGCTACCAAATCACCAGACCAACCAGGTAAGAGCCCAGCATGAGGGCCAAGCAGACCTGTTTGGACATGAGAGTGTTATAATGGAGGGGTCGACAGATGGTAGCAGAATGGTCACAGGCCATGGCTGCCAGGACATAGCATTCAGCATCCACAAAACTTATGAGGAAAAACAAACTGAGTGGCACAGCTGGAGAAGGAGGTGACTTCGCACTTATTTAGGAAGTCAGATGACATGCTGGGGGCAATGTCTGAAGAGTAGCCCAGATCAACAAAGGAGAGGTTGCAGAGAAAAAAAATGCATGGGTGTGTGAACCTTCATGTCTGTTATGATCAGAATAATCATTTCAACATTCCCCACCATGCTGACCAGGGAGACCACCAGGATGACCACACAGAAGATGATCTGCAGTTGAGGGTCCTGAGTGATACACATAAAAATGAACTCAGTTACCACTGAATGGTTTCCTTTATCCATCTGTTCAGTTTTATGGTTACCTTGATTTGATTTATTGATGATGATAGTTAAGTTCTTTGTCACTGTAAATAGCCAACTAAAGGCAAAAAAAAGAATCAACCAGAGATATTGTAATAATTGTTTATAATTCTAAGTAAATGAAGGCTTTGTTTGTGGTGATTCTTAAAAATCCTGCCAGTAAAAAGATTCTGTGATCAACAGGGCAATTCAAATGATTTTGGTGAAGGTGATGGTCATATGTCTTCTCCAGGTACCCATTAAAAATGAAGTGATTAGCTTCTTGGGGATATAAAGTTAGGATTTTATAATCTCCTTGGTTGCTGTGAGATCATTTATCACATGGCATCAGATGCTTGACCTGGTCTGTGCAATTATCCATTTTATTAATTAGTAAAGAAGAGTTGTTTATAGCATTTTTTACTTCTTTCTAAAACAAAACAATGATGAATTCAGGTAATATAGAAATGTTAACTCTCATTTCAGGTAGGCATGGAAAGGAAGCACAAAATGAATTTCAAAGTATAACACATTACACATCCATAGATAGAAAATGAAATATTTGTAGTAGAGGGTGAGAAATATATCAAAAGGATAATAATATTTTTAAAAAAGTCAGGAGTTGGGCAGCCATGGTGGCTCAATGGCAGAGTTCTCACCTGCCATGCCAGAGACCCATTCAAAAAAAAAGAAAAAGTAAGGAGTTATTGAACACTAAGTACATGACAGACTTTTACTGAGTGTTTTACAGGCACTGCACAATTTCATCCTTATGACAATGAGGCAAATGTCATCATTACTCCCATTTCATATGTGAAAAATAAATAAATAAAGGCTAGATATTAAGTAACCACCAAAGTTAATAGCCAATAAACCATAGAGCTGGTCTGTCAGACCCTAGAGCCTACTATACTTTATTGTGTTCCATGGAGATGTGATTTTATGGTGGTTAAACTTTTATTTTTGCATTTGCCTTTCCTTTCCTGCTTTGGCTATCATACACATGAACATGGAACCTGTTCTCTAGGTTTCCTTGATTTTTGCAAGCACTCAGTGGTCACACATGAGGCATAATTAGTGTGAAGACACAATTGTGCCTTTGGGAACATTCAGTTGCATAACCAATAGGCCCTTGTATAGATCAGCTAACAGATAAGTTTAAAGGAGCCCTCACTCAGGAGAGACTAGAGAAAGGGTTGTCCATTGACAGAAGCATGTATTTCATAAGTCTCTCTTCCCTTTTATGATTATCAGACCCCACTGCAAGATTTCTTAGAGAGAAGTGGGGGAAAAATAACTTATAAATGAGTAGTACTTCATATCTAATGTTGAAGAGAGAAGTTAGACTGTAATTGCTTTAAATAGTTTCCTGCTACTTACAAGAAAGTGGAGAAGTATTTTATATGTCTTTCACAGAAATGTGGCCATTCATAATAAGACACTTTAAGTCCTAGAGTGGATAGAAGTAGGACCCTCAGCTTTTAAATTTACATGGAATTTAATCAATCATAACAAAAAACAGATTCTAATAAATAAATAACACCATATATTTGTCT
>PVIY010059913.1:0-11851 GCA_004026745.1 Myrmecophaga tridactyla
GTCTAAGCTGCTCCCGTTCTGGGCGCGCTGTGTGTTCGGTCACTATCGTGGTTCCGGGAGCTATTCTGTATTGTTTCTGGTTATCTAGTAGTTGTTCTGGAGGACGAACTAAAACGCGCACCTTGCTAAGCCGCCATCTTGGCCCCCCTCCTGATTTGCATATTTTTTGATTCACATATTTTTGCCTTTACCATGGGTGGGAAATATTTAGCCATCATGTTCTCAATATTCTTCCTGGCCCTTTACTCTTCTTTCCTTGCTCTCAGACACCTATGATGCAAATTTTTGCATGATTTTTTCAGCAATCATTTCTCTGAGGCCCAGTTCAATACTTTCCATATTTTTCTCGAGTTGTGATAGTTTGGACTTCTACTAATCACCTCTCTCCATGTAGCCTCTGTTATATTATCAGGAGATTACTGGATCACCAGAAACTGCCTTTTCCATAGACATAGATGCTCATGACTGAACAAGCAAAGCTGCAGCTCTGCCCTCTGCTATGTAAGATCAGAGAGTTTTCTCCCCTGATGTATCAACTACCAGTTCCTGTGCCTTCTTGACATAAACCTTCCTATGTTAACTCCCTTCAGTGCCCTTAATGTCCTCTGTGATTACCTCCCCTCCTGGCTGTCACCCTCCAGATCAATACCAAGGTATAACTCTGGTCTTCTCAGGTTAAAATTCCCAGCAGAGACCTTGTCTGCCTGTCTCCCTCCTTCCCTACTGCAGCCTCAGTTCCAGCTGGGCCTTTCTGCTCAGGGTTTTCTGCTTGCGCTTGTAGTCTTATCCTAGGTCTTGTCAGTTCTATGTTTTCTTTGGAAACAAAAAATGTTTTTGAAAGATAGAAATTTCTTACTCTCAGTCATTCTCTTCCTATTAAAGGCCATTCCCCAATTCTCTAACCCTAAATAGAAATGTGTGCAAATTCCCCCATGACTTTGTTTCTTCAGGTTCAATTTGTTTTTTACATCTCTGATGGTTCCTTGCTGTGTGTCCTTGAGTAAATTACCTAACTTCTAGTGGAAAGTTTTTTGAGATGTATTGTAGATATAAAAATTACACCTATTTTGTATGATATTTTGAGGCAAAATGGGTCATGACATATAAAATGCTTTGAGCAGCACCTGACATGTAAAAATACTTAGATACAACTATTAATAATGTTTTCATGTCTCATTCAAAAATGCTTTTGATTGTCCATTATTCATTAAGTTTTAATGATTAAATTATACTTCCGTTGCTGCTTTAACAAACTGCAAGAAACCTAATGACTTGAAATAGCAAAAAACAGCCTTCTGACAAGTTTGGGGGCTGAAAAAATTGAAATCAACATCACTAGTATGAAACCAAGGTGTCTCTAAGGCCACACTCCTTTGGGATGCTCCTGGGGAGAACATATTCCTCACCTCCATCAACCAATTGTGGCTGCAGAGCCCCTTTTTGTTTTATTTTTTTCACTATATTTCTCCAATCTTCAAGTCCAGCATCTTCAAGTTTCTTATGTTCTGCCCTTCCATTACCTTCCCTTCTGAGATTTTGTAACATGTATTGGTGCCATGGTTTAGGACCAGGTATTTTCAGGCTATTATTCAGTATCCAGTGTGTACCCTTCAACCCAAATTTATTCATTTATTCCACATGCAAAATACATTCTATCCATTCCAACATGCCCAAGCATCTCAGCCCATTGAAGTCACAGTGCTATTACAAAACCTCACCTAAATAACATCAGCTCAAAGTTCTCCAATCATCATCTAAATGATTACAATCATGTATGGATGACACTCTGAGTGGGATTCATTTTCTAGCAAATTTCATCTCTATCTGTTGAACAAATCAACAAAAAACCAGTTTACTGATTCCATAATACTATGATGGGTACACAGATGGTAGAAAAGTTTAAGGTTCCCATTCCAAATGTGTTAATAATAGCTGCATTTGAGGAACACATATTACATGTTTTAAACCCAACATCTTAATATACATGCAAGCACAAACACATGCACACACAATATAACTAAATAGGGACTTATACAATGTTGATAGTAAATAAAAATGAAGTATTTGAGTCCATACCTTGTCACTTTGGTGTCAATTATAGGTTAATTTCCAGAAATTTGAGACTTGTATAATTATTTATAGCAACCCATATGTCCTAATTGCCAATGAACTTTTGGAAAGAAATTCTGTAAATTTTTTTCAAATACTATTCAAAATCATTTTAAAATGTAAATTCCAATTATTCAAGGATGTAGCAAAATCTCAATTTTGCTGACCTTAGCTAGGTGCAATTACTAAAAGCAAAGTTTTCACCAGATAGATTCTAAATGCAGGCAGGAAGAAAACCAAATACAGAAACCTAGACCAATGATTTGATTTTGAAATTCCATAACTGAATTGTGGAATATTTGGACAAACAATTCAATTAGATTCTCCTTCTGTTTTGTGGAATGCAAAGCATTGGGTATCACAGGACTGTTTGCAGTCTTCAGAGTCACTCATTCTTTATGTTGACACCAGTGGGAATGTGAGAATTCCCTTCATATGGGACTACAGAGGTTTGGATCCCAAGGGAATGCCTATGATGAGTTTTTTCCATTGAATCAGAAGAGGGTTAATATAATTTTGGATGGGGAAAAAAGAATCAGCAGCACAACTTGACTCATCTTAGACTAATTCTTTTAGGAAAGACTTCGAGCAAAAGATAAAGATGTAGAAAGTAACTGCATTAAAGCTTGTCATGCCCATGAACCTCAGGGAAAACCTTTGCATCCACCCATCATGACACATACCCTGGTTAGAAATGTTCTGTTCTAAGGGATTGTGTTTGTACAAAATGGTCGAAAAAGTGAGGAAAATCAGGGGTCAAAGAAGGATGTTTTTCAAGTAGTGTCCAGCTCTCACTTGCAAAGGAGATGTTGAACATCAGAGCAAGATCTACAATGTCACTCCAGATGATGTCTGGCTTTTGGGAATTGTTAACACTTTATGCCACCTTCAGCAGACCTCACTTGGTAACAGTGAAGTCTCACTCAGCATTTCCCCAGCAACAGCCCATGTTTTTCTTTTGCTTTTATTTTTTTTAATTTACTTTCATAATAATTTTAGATTTGTAGAAATGTTGCAAAGATGGTACAGAGAATTCCTGTACACCCTCACCCACTTCTTCTTGATGGTAGCATCTTACATGATCATGGTTCATTTGCAAAACTGAACCATTTATATTGATAAAATAATAATAACTGGACTACAGACTTTACTTGAGTTTAACCATTTTTGTCTAATGTATTTTTCCTGTAAAGGATCCAAACCAGCACAATATGTTGTATATGATTTCCATGAATTTGTTAAAAGAATGTTGGGTGACTTTTACACAGGAACATATTGGTCACTGCTAATGCAATGCTCCCATTTGAAATAAATAGCATAATATTTTAAGCTGTACATGAATATTCTATGCATTTTCAAACAATCTCATTATTTTAATATGAACAATTAGTATTTCCTTCGTTAGTAACAATTCACTAAATCGTCACGTGCCCTCTGTGCTGGTTTGAAAGGAAGTATGCCCCCTAAAAAAAGCCTTGTTTTTATATAAATCCCATTTCATAAAGGTAAAATAATCCCTATTCAATACTGTATATTTGAAACTGTAATGAGATCATCTCCCTGGTTGATGTGATTTAGTCAAGAATGGTTGTTAAACTGGATTAGGGGATGACATGTCTCCACCCATTTGAGTGGGTCTTGATTGGTTTACTGGAGTCCTATAAAAGAGGAAACATTTTGGAGAAAGAGATTCAGAGAGAGCAGAACAATGTAGCCATGAGATGCAGAGAGTCCATGAGCCAGCAACCTTTGGAGATGAAGAAGGAAAATGCCTCCTGGGGAGCTTCATGGAACCAGAAGCCAGGAGGGAAAGCTAGCAGATGACGATGGCATGTTTGCCATGTGCCCTTCCAGCTGAGAGAGTAGCCCTGACTGTGTTTGCCATGTGCCTTCTCCTTGAGAGAGAAACTCTGAACTTCATCGGCATTCTTGAACCAAGGTATCTTTCCCTGGATGCCTTAGATTGGACATTTCTATAGGCTTGTTTTAATTGGGATATTTACTCAGCCTTAGAACTGTAAACCAGCAACTCATTAAATTCCCCTTGTTACAAGCCATTCTGTTTCCGGTATATCGCATTCCAGCAGCTAGCAAACTAGAACACCCTCATTCATCCAAAAACGTAACTGGGCACTTTCATCAGGCACTTCAGCTACAACGGGAATGAACATTACATTGACCACAATTTTTGAGAATACTGATGCATATTAAAGCTGTCTGTGTGTGAATCAACCCTATAATTCACTTAGCCTGATGTCATATCTGCAACAGCGACACCTGTGCTGAGTGTACCCAGGAAAGGGCATGGGGTAGTGTGAGCAAATGTAGAGGTGGCAGAGAGGTCCAGGTTTCCTAGCAATGTCCCAAGATCACTCCCATCTATGACATTTTCCTCCCTGGAATTCTATCAACTGTCTGAGAACGTGAAGATATAGTCAAAGAGAAGACAGATTCTGACTGTCTTTACAGCTAATTCTGTTCTTCCTTGTGTTTTCATAGCCCAATATTCAGCCCTTATCCCATGGATGTGGTCTAATGATAGGAAATCATTGTGGATAAAAGAGGGTAAAACACATTTATTGTACAAGAGGAGAGAGGAGTCAACATCACTCAGCAATGAAGTAAATGGGATGACAGATCTTTCTCTCTGGTGTCAGGAATCTCCTTTTAACATGAGATTGATTAACACCTAGCAGTTTTTATCAGTTAATAACCAGTAAGCAGCTTATTAGCTCTTAGCGCTGTAGATCGGATGTCTGGGGGAGCACAGAGGGAAGGGTTCTCTGCTCAGGGGCTTAGAAGGATAAAATCAAGAGCCAGTGAGGCTCTGTTCTTTCCAGAGCTTGGAGTTCTCTTACAAGCTGATGTGGCTGGACAGAATCAGTTCCCTGGGTGGTAGGATTGAGATCATATTTCCTCACTGGCTGTGCCCTCTCATCTCATAGAGACTGACATCATTCCTTGTCACATGGCCCCTCAACCTCCATAGCCAACATCAGATATTTTCTGCCATGTCAAATCCTAACTATCTATGAATATTACTGGGTTCTTAGTCTCTGACCAGGACAGCGATATGTATAGGGCTCCTGTGAAATGGTCAGGCCCATTTGAATAACATCCCCTCCTCAGTGTCAACAGATTTCATTTCATATGTAATCAAAGTCAACAGATTTCATTAAATATTCAAAATCACTTTGTAACAAATCTAAATTAGTGCTTGAACAACTGGGATAGGATTTGTACATGCCAGCTGCCAAGAAAGTTTGGGACCCTCTCAGAATTCTACTCACCACCATGCTCTTTTTACCTTTTATCAAGTATTGTTTTGCCCCAACTTTATTTTTTGGCAGTGAGGAGATTGGGAAAATTTAAATTAAAGAAATCATAATATGATTTTAGAGGAGATGAGAGAAGCTTTATCTTCCCAGTTGGCCCAGAAAGTGTAATGACCTCAACTTCCCACTTCTTCACAGTGTTAATACTCATAAAATAACCTAGAAAGTATCTGCTGAACAAATAATGAATTCTGACTCATATTCCATGGAATCTCACTGCACTTAATCTAACCCCACAGCTCTCATCCAGACTTTAATGGGCTCCTAGAATCAGGCTCTTCTCTGCTTTTCACAGTTTTGATTTTCTTTATCATCCAAGACCACATCCTGTGCATTTTTGGAAGTGTTCTTCCCTGAGCTTTGCAAGTCAAGTCTCCATTTATTCATGCATGTGGTCAACTGCCTACTCTTCAGAGAGGACATTACCATACATTTTATGTGGACCCCTGACGCCGTCATTCACATGACACAACCTGTGTCATAACCATGTTGTCCATGACAGTTTCAAGGTTTTTAATGCATGTAGGCTCAGAAAGGAACTTCTATTGTACTGTAGCAGGAAAACTGTCAAGTCCAAACAGAAATTTAAATTAAGAACATATATATATATATTAACATCATGGGAAAGCAACAAAAATAAACCAAGGAGGATGAGGGAAAACATGAAGAAAGTACAGCCATCTTCAAAACCCATATATGTGGTAGACCAAGAACTTGGTGGACCTTTGACTGAGTAGGAATGTCTTCCTGGTGGTTTGGGTCTGTGCCACCCCATTCCTGAGTGCCTGGAAGTGACAACCTCATCTAAGGCAATGGACTCATGAGGAGACAAACTATGGAAAAATAAATGTATTATTAATTAGAACTGGAACAATACATGACTTAGGATGCTTTACTTTAAGGGACATTTCTTGGGAACAGAAAGGTGGTTGCTTTGCAGTAGAAGTGGAAATTATGAGAGAGGAAGGACCATGTAAAAATTATTAAACTGTCTCAAATTTTATCTCTTACTCTGACTCTGCTCGTGGTGAGGGATGTCCCATGAAATGCACCTGGATGCACCTTGCCCACTTGTCCTGTATTAGCAGCATTGCTGCTGTGGGGAAATGTCAAAGAAGCAGGATAGGAGAGGCTGCAGAAATGTCCCATGTTTGTTTTCTGTCTCTCCCAGATAAATGAAAGGTTATGAGGTCAGGGGTTCTGTTTCATTTTTTTTCATAACCTAATGTCCTAGGCCTGGAAAGGTTCTTATTGTTATTTGCATAATTCTACACAATTTCTTTTAAACTTTTGGTCAGAGTAAATAAAGAACCTCCTCTGAGACCTTGGGAGCTGGAGCTATTTTCCCTATTACCACTAGGTGGGGAGGTTACAGCTTAGGCTGTGAATCTCTTCCTTTGTGATTTGAAAACTTGTGGTCTAATGGGCCATGCCAGGGGTACCTTTTACACGCCTGGTGACACATTTTTGGGGACATTATTTTGGTTGACAGCAATGTCAGAGTTGTATTTCTAGGCACCCCATGATTTACTAGCCAATGTCACAAGTCTCTGTGTGTCAGATTATTTTGACTCCTGCTTGGGTCTGGTGTCTATTATGACAGCCACATCCACCTTGTCTTTGGTGATTAAGTGATGCCACCTGGCCTCTGCCATCTTAGGATCCCATCACACCCATTGTGTTTAAGGATTTCAGTTCAGTGACAGCAGTTCCCACAGTAATATCTGACCCACAGGGAAGTGCAACTATAAAGCTCTTCAGGGATGATGGTGCTAGTCTAACAAATTTCTCACAGTTATGATGAAATGTACATCCTCTGGTCATTCTTGAGGTGTAAGAGCAAGTTTTGCATGATAAATCCACTCTAACATTCCAATATTTCTACGCCTCTGGATCCCTTCATCTACGTTATACCAGGGCAGTTCTGCCATTTCAACCTCAGGTAATGTTGGCCACCTTTTGATTCATGTTTCAGCCAACCATCCAAACAAACAGTTGATACCTTTTTTATAGGTATCAACATTGATACCTATAGAGCTATAACATAGGTATGTATTACCTATGAGCTATAACATTGAATGCGAATCTCTGCTCAAAGGGCCCATATCAATAAATTCAGCTTTATATTCCTCCCATCATTATCCCACACCTTTGAAATCCATTCTCACCCATATTCCCCTGATTTCTGCTATATAAACTGGAAAACTCACATAGTTCTTTTGGAGTATAATGTACCTCCTCATGGGGATTGTCAGGACTCACCTTTAGGGGTCTGTTGGGACTTTAGTCTAGTTATAGGTCTGGAAGAAAGGAGGGGTAGTGGACATGTGTTGACAGGAATTATAAGTTTCTTCCAAGCTATTTGCTTCAGGGCATTCATTTTCAGTTTCATCTGGTGAAACAAGATCAATCACTCTAGGATTAATCCCTTCAGGTAGAGGTTGGGTGGCTAACGCATCAGAGCAGGCTGGAAGTGGGGTAGCTTTGTCCTCAGGGCAGACTATTACAGGGTTATCAAGAGAAGACTAAACATGATTTAGGGTTCCAACCTCTCCACCTATGTCATTATCAATCTGTATGTTGCCAGTCTATTTTTCACATCCCATTCTTTTCCAATCAATGCCCTCACTTTAACAGCAGACACAATGCAAGATTGAGATTTCAGTTTATGTTGTAAAGTTGCTACTCTTACAATAAGATTCTGAGTCTGATTTTTGGAGACTCAAGACTATAGCTACAGGAAACAAGATCTTAAAATAAGACCCTATAACTAGACTAAAGTCCCAACAGGCTCATAGAAATGTTTACTTCTGTCAGACGGCATGTAAGCTTATCATCTGAAGCCTTAAGCCCATCCCTTTCACTCATTAATGTATACAGTGTATCTAAAAACAACCAGCCAACATCTCTACACCTCCTATTTCCACAAAACTCCCTAATGGTGTCAAAAACATTATCCCCCAGAGCTGGGCTTCATACAAGAGAAACATTAGAAGAATTGAATGATGATTTTTTGACTACCTCCTTTCCCAACTCACTCCATGATTGGCAATATCATTCTAATTATAGGAATCAGAGTCCTTAGTGCCTTTGAGTCCAGTCAGAGTAGAAAACCAATCTTAAAAACACATTCTTAAGATTCTGTTTCTTAAGAACCACTCCTGGTACCAAGCTGTATTAGTTAGGGTTCTCTAGAGAAACCGAATTAATGGGAAATATCTGTAAATATAAAATTTATGAAAGTGTCTCACATAACCAAGGGAACATAGAGTCCAAAATTCATAGAGCAGTCTGTGAAGCTGATGACTACGATGGAAGATCTGGATGAACTCCACAGGAGAAGTTCCCTGGCCAAAGCAGGAAGACAGAAACCAGAAACTGTGTCCTCTGAATCCTCTTTAAAAGCCTTCCATTGATTAGATTAAACATCGCTCATTGCCGGAAGACACACCCTGTGGTTGATTTCAAATGCAGTCATATGTGAATGCAACCAGCATGATCATGATTTAATTCGATGAAATGCCCTCATAGCAATAGACAGCCCAGCACTTGCCCAATCAGACAAACAGGTACAACCACCTGGCCAGGTTGACATACGAATCTGACCATGACACTTAATTTGGACTTGTAACATAATAAATTGCCTTGGTAAGAGCCAATCCATTTCTGGTATATTGCAATCTAGCAACTTTAACATACTGAAATAGTTGGGCTTCTTTGGTTTACCTATTTTTGTCTTTTGTAAGAATGGGAAATATTTAACCATTAAGTTCTCAATAATCTTTCTAGCCCCTTTACCTATCTCTTCTCCCTCTGGGACACCTATGATGCATATATTTGCATGCTCTGTTTTGTCAATCATTTCCCTGTGACCCTGCTGATTTTTTTCCCTTTTTTTCTCCACTTGTCCCCTATTTCACGTTTCCTTTCTTCTGTGTTTTCAAATCTAGTGATGTGTATTTCTTGTATAATGTTAATTTTCTCTAAAGTATCTTTCATTTCCATAAGATCTGCCATTTTTAATGTATTCTTTCAAATTCTTCTTTACGCTGTCCTCATGCCTTCTTAATATCCTTTATCTCTTCAATATATGATAGAAATTATTTAAGAGATTTGTGTGGACATATTTGATTAGTTGTTCCAAATTCTTTATTTCTTCTGACTTTTTAATTTGATCATTTGACTTGGCCATATCTTCTTGTTTCCTAATATGCCTTGTATCTTTTGTTGGTTTCTGGGCATCTGATTGTCTTCATAAGATTATCTTGACGGTCAGTTTCCTTCTCTTGTCTAACATTTTGTTGTTCATTGGTTTCATGATGAACATTTCCTCTGGCTGTATTTCACAACCAAACCAGGACCATGGTCCTGTGCAGGAAGGGTAGACCTCTTCCAAAAGGCCCCAGAGAAAGGGTCAGGAAAGCAGCTTCTCAGGCAGCACTTTCCCAGCTTTCCCCACAGATGGTGTTCTATGGTGACTTATTCCCCACAGCCCTGTGGAGGAGTGTTCCCTGTCTCCCTCTGTTACAGAGGAGAAGGCCTCTATATATTTCCCAGACCACTGCACCCCACCAGGTCTAAACCAGGCACAGCCTAGGCTCTTGTCATCTTTGGTGGTATATGGGTACCTGGGGCTACAGTGGAGCCCAGTTACTCACTGCAGTTAGTCCATTTTTGAAAATAGTGGAGCTGCAAATATCCTGGGCTCCTGTACAGAAAAAATCAATGCTGTGGGACCCAGAGGGTGACTCTGGCCAGTTAACAGTTGAATAAAGCTGTTTCTGCCTCCACCACTTTCCCAAAGGGAGGGTTTTCCTCTTTCCCAGCCCACTTCAGCCAGCTGGATGAAAGCCAAACACTCTGGACTTGGGGGTTGGCTTTGGTGCATAGTGTGTCTAACAACAAGCATCAAAATAAGTGGGCAAAATCTTATAGAACTGCAAGGAAAAATAGGAATAGCCACAATTTTCACTGGAGACTTTATCAACTTATATCAGTAATTGATAGATGGCAGAAAATCTGTAATGATCCGATTGACATTCACATTATTCTCAAGCTCCTATGGAACATTCACGAAGATAAATCACATCCTGGATCATAATACAGATCTTACACATTTGAGAGAATAGAAATCACACAGAATATGGTCTTTGATCACAAAATATTTAAACTGGAAATCAACAGGAGAAAGGCAGCTGGAAAATCCCAGATGTTTGTAGATTAAACAACAAATTTCCAAAGAACACGTAAGTTAAAGAGGATGTTTCAAGCAAAGTAACAAAGTATTTTGAACTAAATGAAAATATATTCCAAAATTTGTACAGTACAGCAAAAAGTGTATTTTGAGGGAAATGTATACCAATGAATATGTATATCAGGAAAGAAGAAAGTTTCAAAATCAGGAATCTAACTTTAGAAGCTAAAAATAGAAATAAATTTAATCCAAATTAAGTAGGCACAATAAATTATAAGAATCACAGCAGAAATCAATGAATTTGAAGAATGAAATTTAATAGAGAAATATAATCAAACCAAAGTCTATTTACAAAGTTCAATCAAATTGACAAAACTCTATCCATGCTAAGAAAAACTGAGATGTCAGAAATTACTAATATCAGAAATGGAAAAGTGGCTGTATCCATTGATCCCAGGACATAAGAATGATAATAAAGGAATGGTATGACCAACTTAATACTCCAAAATTTGATAATGTAGATGAAAGGAAAAAATTCATAGAAAGGTATAATCTGAGCTTGGTAATTAGGTTCAGGTGTCAACTTGGCCAGGTGAAGATGCCTAGTTCTATTGCTGTGGACATGAGGCAATGGCATGTGAACCTCATCTGTTGCTAATTACATCTGCAGTGAGCTAGGTGGCATTCCTGCTGCAATGAATGATGCTTGATTTAATTGTCTGGAAGCTTAAATGAGAGTGCTCAACATGGCATAGCCAAAGAAGCTCAGTATATCTTAGCACTCACTAAGCTCAGCCAAGGCCTCTGGAGATGCAGAAAGGAATCATCCTGGGGAAAGTTGTTGGAACCCAGAGGCCTGGAGAGAAGGCCAGCAGAGATGGCCCTGTACTTTTCCATGCAAGAAAGAAACTCAGTTGAAAATTGGCTGCCTTTCCTCTGAAGAACTGCACATTTTTAACTAAATAAATCCCCTTTTATTGAATGCCAATCCATCTCTGGTGTGTTGCATTCCAGCAGCTAGCAAACTAGAACACTGAGAAAGTTACACAAGTAGAAATTCATAGCTGGAATAAACCTGCACCTATTAAAAAGACTGCATCTACACTTTGCAATTTTCTTAAGCAGAAAGAATTAGACACAGATGGTTTCACTCGTGAAAGCTACCAAAATTTAAAGAAGAAATCATACCAATTTTCTGTTAATCTCTTCCTGA
>PVIY010059914.1:0-11841 GCA_004026745.1 Myrmecophaga tridactyla
AATAAAGAGACTGAATCAGTTGTCAAGAAGCTCCCAAAAAAAGAAAAGTCCAGGATCAGATGGTTTCACGTGTGAATTCTACCAAGCATTCAAGAAAGAATTGGTATCAATCCTTTCCAATTTTTTGAATTGGAAATGAGGAAGTCTACCTAACTCACTTTATGAAGCTAACATCACCTCATACCAAAACCACACAAAGATACTACAAGAAAAGAAAATTACAGACCAATCTTTCTAATAAATATAGATGCAAAAATCCTAAACAAAATACTTGTAAATTGAATTCAGTAGCACATTAAAATAATTTTACACCATGACCAAGTGGGATTTATTCCAAGTATGCAAGGCTGTTTCAATTAATGTAATATACCATATCAATAAGTCAAAGCAGAAAAACACATGATCATCTCGATTGATGCAGTAAAGGCATTTGACAAAATTCAACATCCTTTCTTGACGAAGACTCTTCAAAGGATAAGAATAGAAGGAAACTTCCTCAACATGATAAAAGGAATATATGAAAAACCACAGCCAACATCATCCTCAATGAGGAAAGACTGGCAGCTTTCCCCCTAAGATCAGGAACAAGACAAGGATGTCCACTATCATCACTGTTATTCAACATTGTGATAAATGTTCTAGCCAGAGCAATTAGGCAAGAAAAAGAAATAAAAGACATCCATATTGGAAAGGAAGAAGTAAAACTCTCACTGTTTGCAGTTCGACTATATGTCGAAAATCCCAAAAAATCTATAGCAAAACTACTAGAGCTAATAAATGAGTACAGCAAAGTGGCAGGGTACAAGGTCAACACCCCAAAATCAGTTTTCATCCTTTTGATTAGTATTGGAGTTGAGCAGATTCTTCTGAATGCTTAGTTGCCATTTATATTTTCATTTGCAGTTTTAAATGAAACTAGGGCCTCTCCCTGGAACATACCTGGGTGACCGGGCCTGGGGGTAGGGGGAGCCTGTCACCACCAGGACCCAGGATGAGTTAGGGCTGCTGGTAGTGGGCGCCGATTCCCCAGGGAAACTCTCGGCCAACCTGATCCTGACCCGCATTCTGTCCAGACGTGAGAGCGCAGGGACTAGGATACCTCTCCACTTAGGATTCTTGACTCCAGGCTAAATGAACTCCCAAATGCACAAGAGCATTGCATCCCAAACATGCTGGACTCATGTGTTCCACCCAAGGGAGCCTGGCTGGCCAGAAGCCAGGCCTGTTGATGGAAACATTTCTACCCAGGGCTCCCTTATGTGTGAAAGTGATTGATTTTTCTTCCCCTTGCACTCCCTCAGGTTCCCCAGACTCCCTTTTCCACTTTGCATGAGGTCTGCAGCTGGCTGACCCTTTCAGGATAAGTTTGGAAAGCTCAGGTTTGGGGGATCCTTTCAACGGGTTCCGTGGGACCTACCCTTGCACAAGGGACCCGAGAAGCCTCTAACCCCAAGGGGAGTTCAGAGATCGCTGACACCCCGGCTCTGAGAAATCGCAACACGCCCCTCTTTGTGAGACTTCGGATAGGGGAACCACAGGCAACTGGAAGCACTCTCTGGGTTCCCATAACTCAGCACGCCCACCACTGCCGGGGACTTGGCCTCTGGGCGGCAGTTGGAGACCTCAGGAAGTAGCGGGTACTGGGAGCTTATGAAGGAGAGAGGCAGAAAGAAGATGCTAGAAAAACCCTCCCTTGGGCAACCTCAGCAACCTGGCTGCTGCTCAGAAGACTCCTGCTGCTGTCTGGATGCAGGGCTGAGCAGGCCTGCCTCTGCGCCTTCTCCTCCTCCTGCTCAGCAGCCTGTGTGTGTGTGCGTGTGCATGTGTATGCGTGTGTGTGCGTGGCCACGCGAAGAGCATGCCCTCCATTCTCCTTGCTAAAAGCGTGGCACTGCCTGAGTAGCCAGCACCGGTGACAGTCACCCCTGATTACAAGTCTACACCTCCCACGACACATGCCATGCCCCAGCTGCTCCCGCCCCCTTCTGCCTCTTTGTACCAATTCTGGAGTGAGGTGGCTGCTCAGAGAGGCAAAACTCCGGAGAGGGCAAGGGGCTCCCTCCCCCTTTAGCCCCCACTGGTCTCATCATAGGCACTTGGGAGCCCCAGCCCCAGAAAGTCCTTAATTGGTTGAACAGGGGAAGCCGGGGAGGTGGGAGCCTGGAGTGAAGGGGCCCCGGGGCTGCCCGGGTCCTTCTGCAGCCCTGGAAGCCCTGGGAGCCGGCAGACAGGGGACAGAGATGTCTGGATACCTTCCCCTTCCCTTCCATCCAATCCAGATCACCAGCTGTGGTGAAGCAGCTTGTTGTAGGGTCCCTGGCCTGCTGTCGCACAAAACTCAGCACTCTAGAGACTCTCTGAGATGCTGGAGGAAGGAGCCAGCAGCTGAGTTCAGGTCAAAAGCAGCTCAGCTGTCCGCGTTCTGAGCAGAGGACACCTGTGGCCCACCAACCACTTCCTCCTGGGAGCTCCTCCTGGAGCTTAGATTGCTGCGGGTGCTGATCCCTCCCCCTCTCCCTCCTCCCTCTTCCCTCCTCCCCCTTCTCCTACTCCCCATCCTCCCCCACACTCCTCCTTTAAACATATTCTCTAGTTTCTTACAGCCTCACCAAATTGATCACACTTGTTATAGTCAGGGACCTACCTTCTAATTCTTTAGCATCTTACAGTTCCAAGGACAATGCCTGGCATCAAACACCCATTTACTAATTTGTCCAACCGACAGTGTGTCTTGCTTCATGTATCTGTGTAAGTGTATACTTGTGTAAACTTCTTTGTGATTTTATTTCTATGGAGAGTGTATTTCTTTGAGAATTATTTTTTATCAGCTTGAAAGTGTGTATGTGGAATTTAAAAATTTAAATTAAAAAATTTAAAAGTGTGTTCTGTAATTTAAGATGTTTATCTGAAAGCATTCCTTCCTTCCTTCCTTCCTTCACTCAACGCTTTTTTACTGAGCGCCTCCTGTTCTCCAGGCATGGTGTTAGCACTTGGGATGCATCCATAAAGACAGCAATGATTCCTGCCCTCACAGAGCTTACATTCCAGTCGGGGAGAGACGCAGTGAATGACCTACCAGGTAACCTACAGAACATGTCTGGAGAGGATGTGCTGCAGGGAAAGCCGAGCAGCTGAGGGCAGGGGAGTGTGCCGGGGTGGGGGTGGGGTCGAGAGGAAGGCCTCATGGGCAGGGCCAAGGGGCAGAGGCTGGACGTGGTGAGGGAGTGAGCTCTGCGGGCCCCTGGGAGGAGGCTTTCCAGGCACAGGGACGGGCTGGGTAAAGGGCGCAGGTGGGCAGAGGGCACCTGGAGGGAATGTCCCTGCTGTGTTTGAAGACAGCGAGAAGGCCAGCGTGGCTGGAGGGGAGGGATCGGGGGAGAGAAGAGGCAGCGAGGCAGCCAGGGGTCAGCAGGGTTCATTAGTGGGGTAAGGACTTGGCCTTTTGATTGGTCTGGGTGTATATTTTCTATGGATAATGGTGAGTAGGTGTGTTTCTGGGTTGTGTAAATGCATGCACTTATGAACAAAAGAATGATCAGTGTGTTGTGTGTGTGTGTGTTCTGTTACTAGCTCTCAAATTGTGCTAAAGGACCAGCATCTGAAGTCTAGCCCTGTTTTCTGGTTCAAGAGGTGTTTCCTTTAGAATCCACACACGGGGGCCTGTCCACCTGTGCCCCGCCAGGTGCCCTCTGCCCACCTGCGCCCCGCCAGGAGCCCTCTGCCCACCTGTGCCCCGCCAGGCGCCCTCTGCCCACCTGCGCCCCGCCAGGCGCCCTCTGCCCACCTGCGCCCCGCCAGGAGCCCTCTGCCCACCTGCGCCCCGCCAGGTGCCCTCTGCCCACCTGCGCCCCGCCAGGAGCTCTCTGCCCACGTGTGCCCCACCAGGTGTTCTTCCTGCTCTGCTCCCACAGCCTCTTGTGTCTCCCCAGCAACATCAGCACAGAAGTAAACACCAGTGAAATCGGGCAGCCCTGGACTGGGAACCATCAGGCCCAGGAGGCTTCTGGCGTCCTCCCTCCTCCCGTCCCCGACTCACTTAGTCTTGACCTCGAGGTCATCGTGGCTAGAGTGGCACATTTCGCTGAATCGGGACACAAAGAAATCGTAGCTCCGATGATAGGATGGGGTGTCCTCCTCGATGTTCGCAAACTTCACAAACTGCCAGGGAGGAGGAAGGGAAAGCACGTGAGAGGGCACCGGCTCCCCACCTGCCCCATGGAGCCCTGGGCACCCACAGCCCGGCCTCCCAGGGCCGAGCACCCCATCCCCGCTCCCTGTCCTGGCTGCACAACAGCGACCCTTCTCGGCCCTTCCCTGCGGGGGTGAGCAGAGGGCAAAAGGGGAGCAAGGACCAAGGGGGTCCCGGAGCTGAGAGCTGAGCCCACCCACGGGGCTGAGAGACTGAAGTTCAGATCGAAACTCAGAGTCCAAGCACCCCCGGGATGACGTCTGGGAAACAAGGATACAACCGAAGTTGGGTTTTTAAAACTGTGATTGCTGTTTTTATTGGTAAAATTTTGAATAAATTTTTAAGGCTTGATATTTTGGGGGTGGGATCAGCATTTTCAGGCGCTGGTTGCTTCGGCCGCCCCCGGTGGGCGCCTTCCGCCAGCTCCTGCGGAGAAGCAAGTCATGGCCTAAATGGAGTTAAATTACTAAAAATCAAATATGACTCTTAGAGGTTATTTTGCTTAATGTTATAAATTTAGTGCCCCAAACTCTTGTAAAGAGATTAGACTTCAAGTCCATTCTCCATCATTCTGTCTTGAGACTGTCCCTTGCCTGTCCCCAACGCCCTGTGGACACGAGGGATGTAATGGGAATGGGACAATCTCAGGAAATGGGCCCTTTCAGTACCAGGCCTCCCCAGGAGCTTCAGGGGCCCGTGGGTGGACAGCCTTCCCCCGAGTGTGTGGGTGGGGAAGCAGAGGCCCTCTGCTCCTGTCAGGGAGCGCTGGCTGGGGGCCCGGTCCTGGTGGGGGGTGGCAGCTCCCAGAGGGCCCCCCGAGGGCTCCGGAGTCTCCAGGGGTCAACACGAGGATGACAAACCCGGAAACCTTGGTGACTGTGGTTCAGGGGGCCAATTAGGGGTGCCTCACGGGGTCTTAGTCAAGGGGCCACCCCACCATGGAGATGCCTCTGGAAAATGTGTCGAGGCCTGGCCAGGATGCGGTGGGGACTCGAAGGCTCTCGGGAGGCAGGGAGTGAGGGCTTCAGCCCCGCTGGAAGAGGCTGTGCACGGTTATGAGAAGGTTCTGGAGCCACATTACATGTTTGAATCCCAGCTCCTCCACTTATTGGTCAGATGACCTGGGGCAAGTGACTTAAGCTCCCTGTGCCTCAGGTGTCCCATCTGTAAAATGGGGGCAGCAAGAGCACCTGCCCTATAGGCTTGAAACAGCCAGCACTCTGCCAGCTCCTTATTCCCCAGCGGGTGCGTTTGGTTGCTGTCAACACTCCAGGAGTTCACTGGGCCTTCTTACCTGGGTGACCAGTGACTATGTTTTTAAAATTCCTTCCTGTGTTTGGTCTGCTTCATCCCTCCCATAGCTAATTCCCACTTAACAGACGGCTTTTATTAAAACCCTTTTGCTAATGCTCAAGAGTGTGAAAGACTAAAGATTTTCTTTTTCTTTTTTTTTTTTAAGATATGGTGAGGAAGGTCTCTATAGCAACGAACTGCCGATTCTGACCACATAGCACATCAGAGGCCACGGGCGCTGCTATGGCCACCCTTTCAAAATCAAAGTTTCAGCTCAGGATCAAAGTTTCAGCTCTTTATATGCAACAAAGGGAGCCAAGCTTGCAGGAGGAGATGGCCAACCTTCACAAACGGCAGGAAGGAGCCACAATTGCGTGAAAACTGCGGGTCACTAAAGGCGAATAAAAGAAAGCAATTGCCAAATATTGACATTGCAAAAATGCCCTCCCCTGTTCTGGAAAATGGAAGCTGAGCTGCTTGGCCTCACGTTAGCACCAGCTGAGTGCCTCCAAGCAGAAGTAGCCTTTTCCTCTTCAACAGACATGCATTCTGAGCCAAACAACTTCCTGCCATCAACAATGGAGCTATAACTAAAAATGCTAAGTTTAGCCATGATATCCTCCACCCCCACCCCCCCTGAACTACAACTGCCTCGCGGCTCTAGACTGCAGCACGTTTTACCTACATGTGAAGAAATGGGAACCCATTCTTTGTTTCACTAAGACAAATCCTAGCTGGATGGGCAGCCCTTGAGAACCAAGTGGTTTTGCCTTTAATCCACTGCCCCTTTCTCCCAACTGCCCTTGTTTATTGCAACCTTCTTTACCTGGAACAGCTTTCACTACAGAGTGACAGTCCTCCTGGGACTTGATCATGTCCTGCAAATCTCCTGGCTACCAACCAAGGCATAAGTAATTCCTTAGACCTAGAACATACTCTCCTGTCCACTCACCTCATACCTTCCCACTGTCAACATTCTTTACAGATGTCCAGTCAACCAAGGTGGTGGCGTGAGATGCTCCAGGGGACTGTCCCCAAACGGAATCTTTGAACAACTAGCAAAAACTGGCAGAACAGGAATAAGGCCTTGTGTTTTTTATCTTTTTCTTTTTTTTAAATTTATTATTATTTTTTAGAGGCCTTGTGTTTTTGTATAGCTTAATATAATAGCAGAATACATCTCAAGACTATGGGGGGTTGATAATTAAAAAGTATTGGTGGAGTCCCTTGAAGGTCCAAAGGGGGGAAAATATATATATTTATGGAACTATCAAGCTTTTCCATCTAGGAAATCCCAGTTACCTTCTTAACTATTGGGGACTCCCAAGAAAATAGGCCAAGCCCTTGATTTTGAGGCTTGCCTATATGAAACTTATTTCTGTAGGGGAAAAGCTAAAACTACCTATAAGGAGGCCTAAGAGTTGTTTCCAAGAAAGGTCTTTTGTTGCTCAGATGTGGCATCTCTCTATCTAAGCCCAACTCCACAAGGAGAATCATTAACATCTCCCCCTATGTGGGACATGACATCCAGGGGTGAAAATCTTTCTGGCAATGTAGGGTATGGTTCCTGGGAATGAGCCTGGCCTGTCACCATGGGATCAACAACACCTTCCAGACCAAAAGGGGTAAAAGAAGTGTAATAAAATAAGGCATCGGTGGCCAAGAGAAATCAAATGGAATCAAGAGGCTATTCGGGAGGTTACTCTTATATGTTTCAGTTAGTGTTAATTGCCATGGTTTGCTAAATCCCAAACAGTGCCACTCCTTTTGACTCTTAGGAACACTGAGGGCTTGAACTGAGAGTCTATAAAGGTTTCATGCACTAGGTTTGCCTTCCTGGAACTATAATTCCCGTAGGGATCTAGGTCAGATAAATACCAAAACTCAGAGGGACTGGCCTCTCCAAGATTATCAATTAATTACATCCCCCTATTCTTAAGTGTTGACACCCTTCTCAGCATGAAAAAGTCAGAAGGGACATTGCCCAAAGATCTCTATAGATTGGGAGAAGGATCAAAGGAGAAGGAGGAGGCATAACAGAGAAAATGTGATTTAACAAACAAGAATGACTGCTGAATCACTATATAATATTCTTTCTAGCCTTTAATATTTTGGAGCCGCTAGAAGAAAAAATATGAGATGGTGGAATAGAAGCCCATGACAAACTCTGGGATCTGTTCTGTAACTACTTGTTGAAGTATGTTCTGAAAATTATTGCTTTTTTCTTTCTTTGCTTTGTATATGTTATACATTATAATTAAAAAGTTAAAAAAGGCAGAGCCATGTTCCTCAAAACTCTGGAAAATAGTTAAAGGCTTCAATAACAGGGCAAGTGCTAAATCAAGAAAACACAGCTTGAAAAGGGTAGCAAAGCTCGTGGCACTCTTGCTGGCCATTCGCCCAAGCCTTCCCTGGAGTGTTGTGAGGTGAGGCCTGTGCTCCATTGTGGGCCCTTGGCCCTGTTCCAGAGGGGGCAGAATAACCCCTATGTGCACATGGAGGTGACTGTATTTTGGTGCCTATCTATTGGGTTGCAAGCTGAAAGACTGAATCAGGAAACCTGTCTTGGGTTCACCCTCTAAAAACTTTCCCTGCAGGCAGAAACAACTTGTAGGCAGCTAAAGCGGTGTAAAGAAATAATTAAGTTGAAGTGGCCTGGGGCAAAGGATTGCCTGCATTAAGTTATACAACATAGCATCCAGGAAAGGATGAAAGCCTATTTCATAGGGAATAGAGAGGACATACCAATTCTTGTAAATGGGAATTCCTAAGGCCACAAGCAAACATGAGCCCAGGAAAAAGAGATTCTACTTGGGTTCAGATAAAAGAGAGATGATTCTGCACTTTGCATTTGCCTCATGCTTATCTTCTTGATGGGGCATGGGGGGAGAGGCTAAGCACTGAAGGAGACCATCAGTCAAAGCATAGCTAATTTGCAAATACTGTGAAAGGTGCTTTTTGTTTTGGTTTTTATTTGCTAGCTCCTGGCACTCAAGGAAATCTCTGTCCTATTACTGGTTGGATAAAAGCTTAAGGAACAGACAGCTCAGGGAC
Organism: Myrmecophaga tridactyla; assembly: GCA_004026745.1. NCBI lineage: Eukaryota > Metazoa > Chordata > Mammalia > Pilosa > Myrmecophagidae > Myrmecophaga > Myrmecophaga tridactyla. Next base: position 8,537 of record PVIY010059914.1, read on the forward strand.
TAAATCGCAGAGTTAACACTTTAAAATATTGAAATATACAGTGCAAAACAAGACAAACAAAGACAAGGAAACAGGAAATGATAGCCCATCCAAAGGAATGAGCTAAAAAGTCAGAAACCATCAATGCAAAGGACCAGAAAATGACTTAAAAAAAAAAAAGATACTCAATATACTCAAGGAGATAAAGGAAACCACAGAGAAAGAATTAAAGGATATGAGGAAAACAATGAATGAACAATATGAGAGTCTCAATAAAGAGATTTTAAAAAGGAATCCAACAGAATTACTGGAGTTGAAGGCTACAATAACTGAAATGAAAAATTTCCAAGTGTTTCATCAGCAGATTAGAGCTGGCAGAAGAAAGAATTAGTGATTTTGAAATAAGACAGTTGGAATGATTCAGGATGAGGGGCAGAAAGAAAAAAGAGTAAGAGTAGATCATAAGAGACTGGTGAATATCATCAAGCATACTAATATATGCACCATGGGAGTCGCAGAAGGAGAAGAGAGAAGGGGGCAGAAGGACTAGTAAAAGAAATAATGGCAGAACACTTCCCCAATTTAAAGAAAGACGTGAATATGCACATTCAAGAAGTCCAGTGAATCCTATACAGGATAAACGCAAAGAGAACCATACCCACACACATAATAATGAAACTATAAAGGACAAAGAGAGAGTACTGAAAGCTGCAAGAGAAAAGCAATGAATTATGTACAAGGAAGTTCCAGTAAAATAAATTTCTGATTTTTCATCAGAAACCACTGCAGAAAGAAAGCAGTGGGATGAAATATTAAAAGTGCTAAAAGAAAATAATTGCCAAACAAGAGTTTTATATCTGGCTAGACTTTCTTTAAAAAATGAGGGAGAGATTAAGATATTCCCATATAAACAAAAGTTGAGGGAGTTTGTCACCACTAGACTTTCCCAGTGCTACAGAGAGTTCTTCACACCGAAAGCAAAGGCCACTCACTGGACAGTGGATCAAAGCAGCATAAAGAAATAACCTCTAGTAAAGGTAACAATTTGGGTAAATATAAATTCAAATACTATTGTATTGTATTTTTTGATACATAACTCAATTTTTTTAATGTTTAAGTTTCTAAAATGCAAATGCACAAAAAATTATGATAAATTATGGTTTGGGGCATATAATATATAATGCCATAATTTATAAGAAGTACAACAGAAAGGTAGGTTATAGGAATAATGTATGTGTATGCTATTGAAGTTAAGTTGATATCAGATCAAGCATGATTGTTACAGATTTAGAATGTTTAATGTAAGCCCCATGGTAACCACAAAGAAAATATCTGAAAATATATACAGAAAGGAATAGAAGCAACTCATAATGGTACAATATGAAAAAAAATCAAGTAACTCTAAAAGTAGGCATTAATTTAAGAATTGAGCATCAAAAAATGTGTAAGGCTTGTATGCTGGTTTGAAATGATGTAGGTACCCTAGAAAAGCCATGTTTTAATCTTAATCCCATTTTGTAAAGGCAGCTGTTTCTTCTAATCCCTATTCGTATTGTATGTTTGAAACTGTAATTAGATCACCCCCCTGGAGATGTGATTTAATCAAGAGTGGTTCTTAAGCTGGATTAGGTGAAGGCGTGTCTCTGCCCATTTGGGTGGGTCTTGATTAGTTTACCGGAATCCTATAGAAGAGGAAACATCTTGGAGAAAGAGAGATTCTGAGAGAGCAGAATGACATAGCCACGAGAAGCAGAGTCTATCAGGCAGCGACCTTTGGAAATGAAGAAGGAAAATGCCTCCCGGGGAGCTTCGTGAAGGGAAGCCAGGAGAGAAAGCTAGCAGATGATGCCAGGTTCACCACATCCCTTTCCAGATGAGAGAGAAACCCTGACCCCGTTCGCCATGTGCCTTCTCACTTGAGAGAGAGACCCTGAAATTCATCGGCCTTCTTGAACAAAAGTATCTTTCCCTGGATGCCTTTGATTGGATATTTCTATAGACTTGTTTTAATTGGGACATTTTCCTGGCCTTAGAACTGTAAACTAGCAACTCATTACATTCCCCTTTTAAAAGCTATTCTGTTTCTGGTATATTGCACTCTGGCAGCTAGCAAACTAGAACAACTTATAAAGACAAAATAACAAAACAGTAGAAGAAAAATCTGCACTTTCAGTAATGACTTTAAATATAAATGCAATGCCTGGAAACATCCTAGAGTATATTAAGAAGATAATCAAAGTATTGGCAAAGTGCCCTGAGGGACGGGAGAAAGACTATGAAACTATGAAACCTCACCATCAGGGAATCCCTGATACTGTGTCAAATTTTAGGGATACCCAAATCAGTAGGCCATGCCCTAGATCATGAGGCTTACTCTTGTGAAGCTCATGTAGGTAGCAGAGAAGCTTAGCCTACCTATAGGCATACCTAAGAGTTACTTCTGGAGGACCTCTGTTGTTGCTCAGATGTGGCCTCAGTCTCTCTAAGCCCAACTCTGCAAGTGAAATCATTGCCCTCCCCTCTATGTGGGACATGACATCCAGGGGTGAAGGTCTCCCTGACGATGTGGGAGATGACTCCCCGGGATGAATCTAGTTCTGGCACTGTGGGATCAACAATTATATCCTCATAAAAAGGGGGAAAAGAAGTGTAATTAATAAGATATCAGTGGCAGAGAGTTCAAATAGAGTCAAGAGGCTACTCTGGAGGTTGCTCTTATGCAAGCTTCAGGTAGACCTTGCTGCCTATCACAACCTGCCAACCCCCAACCAGGACCATTCCAGCCAATCCACCTAGGGCAATATATAAGATTCCACAAGGGTTCCAGGCAGTAGAGTAACTTTCCAGAAACCTACAACCTCCAGATGGGTCCCTATCCAGATGAGTCCTGGAACCTAGCCCAGCCTCTCCAGAACATCAGCTAGTTCCATCTCCCTACCCCATATTAGTGACAGACCCTTCCAATATCAAAAATTTAGAATTGCCTTTGCCAAACACCCCTAAAGAGAGGTATGGAAAGATCAAAGGTGATGGTAAGTTATACATAGAAGATAGGATTTAACAAATGAATATGGATGCTGAATCATTAAATTGATATCTCTTTTAGTCTCCAATATTTTAGAGTAGCTAGAAGTAAAAACCTAAAATTGTGAAATTGTAACCCATGTCAAACTCTGAAATATGTTCTACAACTAATTGTGGTGCTGTGCTTTGAAATTTATAGCTTTTTTTGTATATATTTTATTGTTCACAAAAAAAGAAGGAAAAAAAAGTCGACTGTGATGATAAAAAAGTATTTAAGCCTTCTAGTTTCCTATATTCTGGGG
>PVIY010059915.1:0-11675 GCA_004026745.1 Myrmecophaga tridactyla
CAAGCACTGGCCCAACCATAGCTGCAAGAATATTTTGCAGCTGGTTGATAACCAGGAATGCTGGTGTATTAAGTCATCAGTCGGTTGATTGCATCTGTGGCTGATTACATTTTGGTCACCTAAGGCGTGTCTCTTACAATGAGATAATCCAATCAGCTGAAGGCTTTTAAGTGAGAAGAGAGGCTCTTTCACTGCTGCTTCAGCCAGTAAGCCTCTCCTGTGGAGTTTTTCCAGACCCTTCATTGGAGCCACCATCTTCACAGCCTGTCCTATGGATTTGGACTCTTCCATTCCCGTGGTTGTGTGAGACACCCTTATAAATCTGATATTTACATATCTATCCTGTTGGTTCTGTTTCTCTAGTGAACCCTGACTAACACAATTGGGGATTACAATAAAGACCTGGTCCTTAACCAACTCCACAGTGACAACCCCTCTCACCCACCCAGGTCTAAAATAGTTAAGCTAAAACTGAATGCAAAAATATGAACTATTGATGAAAAATCCTCCCTCTTTTCTTTCAGATACTTAGCTTCAGGGACTCTTGAGTGACCCAGTGGGTGATTTTCAGAATTGTAAGATGAATATTGAAATGGAGATAATTGATATTTGAGATAGCTTATTAATAATTGGCAAAGAAAATTGATTTCTGTTTATTAGTGTATATGAAGTACTAAATATTGTTATGATGCTTGAAAGTAGAAACCTTATACAGAAGCTATAAGTGTTTCCTGTTGTTTTAAACTGGAATATATAGAAGAGATCATGCTTTGGAGTGAAGAATTGTGACATATTGTACATTTGTAGCTAGCATGAATTTGTATAAATATGCATAACTAACATGCAATGATAAATATATGCTTAAATAAGATGTTCTTTCTGGAGGTGGGTTGGTGTTTGATTTTATATTAACCTAAGAAGATATCCTAAATGCTTATAATAAAACATGGAAAATGTGGGGAAAAAAAAATCAAGGCTACTGGAACACAGCTCGGCAGTTTCAGATACTTTCCTCTAGCCACTCCAATACACCATAAACTAAAAAGGGATAGCTATATAATGCATAAGAATAACTTCCAGGATAACCTCTCGACTCTGTTTGAAATCTCTCAGCCACTGAAACTTTATTTTTTCTCATTTTTCCCTTCACCCTTTTGGTCAGGAAGGCTTTTTCATTCCCTTTATGCTGGGTCCTGGCTCATCTCCCACATTGCCAGGAAGATGTACGCCCCTGGGAGTCATGTCCCACATTAAAGGGAAAGGACTGTAAGTTCACTTGTCAAGCCTCTAAGTTGGCTTAGAGAGGCCACATTTGAACAACAAAAGAGGTTCTCTGGGGGTGACTCTTAGGCATAATTATCAGTCGGCTTAGCTTCTCCTTTGCAGGAATAAGCTTCAGAGGGGTAAGCCCCAAAATTGAGGGCTCAGCCTATTCAATTGATTGTCTCCATTGCTTTTGAGAATATCAGAAATTCCCCAGATAGAGAAGTTTAATATTTCCTCCAGTCCCCCAAGGGGACTTTGCAAGTATTTTCTTGTTCTCTGCCCAGATTACTCTGGGATATATGGGGGCATAACACTAACCTGTACAAACAAAAATCTCACACCCTATTCAAGATTCCATGTAATTATGGTGTTCACGTAAACTGACCATACAAGTTAAATTAGATAATAGCTACCCAAAATAAGTTTTTCATCAAATAAATATCTTTCCCTTTGGTCTTGTGCAGAAGTTGAAGTTTGAAATTATGGGCCATACCCTTTGCCCATTATTCTGATTTACTGTAGTCCTATCCAGATCAGCTTCATTCATATCTCTATACGAAGTCTGATCACTTTTTCAGCTTTTTAAACAGCTACTATGGGGTAATGCTGCCTTTCATTGTTTCAGAACTCTAACTCTGAGTCTCAGGTGTCATATAAATACCCAAAGTTTCAGGGAATGACCAGGTTATATACAAACAGCTCAGTATCTCAGAATTTAGAAATACCAGTTACAACTGCTAAATACATGTGACTGCTATAAGAGCTGACAATCTAGGAATCTTTACAATAGGCCCCAACCTGGTAACCCATGCTCTGACTTCAATTCTTTGAGTTTATATATATTATAGTTAATTCATATGAGTGAGCATGATAATATTTGCCTTTTTTGTTTTTGACATTTTATTCAACATACTGTGCCTAAGTTTTATTCACCTAGTTGCATGCCTTATGTGCAGGAAACAGTTTGCTCAAGAATGCCATCTGCTGGGACGGCCAGATAAAGACAGCCTTGAGAAGCTGAGAAAAAGACTTTCTGACATCTTTCCTGACTTCTCCCCGGGGCTCTTCTGAGCTGGTCTATACCTCCTTTTAGGACGTTTGTCCATGTTTTGGCTAGGGAATGCTGACTTTATAAAGTCTTCCAGGGGGTGACCCTTCTACGAGAATTTGCCCCTCAGGCAAAAGCAAATAGAGGCAAAAAAAAAAAAAAAAGGGGAGAGTTAAATATATATGTATATACACACACACAAGAAACTATAGAAGCAAAGCAAAAACAGATAGAACAGATCAAGATTCCCAGAGAAGAATATTGAGTCATAATGGATCAAAAAATGATGACATAGGGGGTGACAGGTCACATTTGTCCTACAGAAAGCAGATAGCAGACAGGCAGAAACTGTCTAACTCAATGGTTGTGAGGCTTCAGAGTCTGGGGAGCATTGTACAGCATTGTACAGCACCCAAGAAAGCAGGAGACTGAAAGGTCTAGCAGAAACTGTGAGTAAATTGCTCCCATGGCAGTGACAGATGCCTATCCCTCATCCTTGAGGCTTGCCTCGGTATGGTCTGTGGATGGCTTTACGCATGAAGAGTGGAGTAAAGGCCTTCCTTTCTGGGAACCAGAGGAGAAATGGTTGATTCCTGAGCATGGCTTCTGATCGTAAGTTTGGATGCTAGGTTTTGACTTCAAATTGTGGTTGTAGCCTGTCCAGAAAAGGGACTCCAGTGGCCATTATTTCAACACAGCCTGGAGGAGGTTGACAAAATACACTACCTCCACTGTGAGGAAAGGTTTGTAGAAGAACACCATCTTCTGGGCAGGCCAGAAAAGTACAGGTTTGGGGAGATGAAGAGAAAAAAAAACAACAGGCTTTTTTTTCATCTTTCACATTCCTCTCCCCAGGGGCCTTTGGAACTGTTTTGCATCCCATTCATTGATCCCTCACCCTGTTTTGACCAGTTAAACAACAGTTCTAAAGATCTAGAAAAGATTGACTCGAGGCAAAGAAGAACTGTAACACAAAGCCAATCAACAATAAAACCCTAGGCAAGAGGGAGAATCTGAACATCACAGTAAACTTATCAAGTTAATCAAATGCCTACTCAGCAGCAAAAAATCATAAGCCATACAAAGAAACAGGAAGTGCTAATTTGAAGCTGTTATGTACCCCAGAAAAGCCATGTCTTTTTTGCTAATCCAATCTTGTGGGACAGCCATGTTTCTTTTAATCCCATTTCAATATTGTGGGGTGGAAACTTTGATTGGATTGTTTCCATGGAGACGTGGCACACCCAAATATGGGTGTGACCTTTGATTAGATAGAGATGTAACTCCACCCATTCTAGGTGGGTCTTGATTAGTTTGCTAGAGTCCTTTAAAGGGGGAAACATTTTGGAGAAAACTGAGATGCAGATTCTTGGAGAACAGTTGCGACAGAGCCAACTGAGATGCAAACATTTTCAGATGCTTGGAGTGCTGACAAAGAGAGCAGACACCTAGACATGGAAGTTTGGAGTTACAGAGCCCAGTAGACATCGCCATGAGATGCTAAGCAAGCCAGAACCCAGAGGAGGTAAATGAAGGCTTAGAGAAGAAACTGCTGGCATCAGTACTGGAAAGCAACAGAACTAGGAACAAGGGCTAGCAGACGCCTGTCACGTTCTTTTCCATATGATAGACATCAGCCTTCCTTGAGTCAAGGTATCTCTGGAGCCTTAGTTTGGACATTTTTATGGCATTAGAACTGTAAACTTGTAACTTAATAAATTCCTTTTTAAAAGCCATTCCATTTGTGATATATTGCATTCCTGCAGCTATTAGCAAACCAAAACACAGGAAGATATGACCCAGTTATAGGAACAAATTAAAACTTCAGATGAGATACAGGATTTGAAATAACTTATTGATGATATTCAAACAAGTCTACTAAATCAGTCCAAGGAAATGAAGGATGAATATAGCTAAATAGATAAAGGATATTGTTTAGTTTGCTAAGGCTGCCAAAATGCAATATACCAGAGATGGATTTGGCTTTTATAAAGGGAATTTATTTAGTTACAAATTACATTCCCTCTGCCATTTTTCATCACATGGGAAGGCACATGTTGATGTCTGCTGCTTCTCTCTCCTGACTTGTGGGTTCAAATGGCTTTTCCCAGGGCATGTCCTTTCTGCATCTCCAGACATCTGATTCTAAGCTGCTCAGTTCTCTCCTGGACTCTCCTTTTAAGCCTCACTCATTTAAGCCTCAGGAAGGCTCTCCCCTTTGCCAACCATAGATGTAATCAGCCATAGATGAAATTCACATGCTGATAATTTAAGTCCATAGCAACAGAACTGGGCACCGTCACCTGACCATGTCGACATGAACTACTACAGAAATTAAGAAGACATTGAATGAGCATAAAGAATTTAAAAGCATGCAAAGGAAAATATCAGTGCTTATGGAAATGAAAGGACAATAGATGACAATAGAAATATGTTAGACACTGAATGAAGCCGAATGTGAGAATGATAGAGGGAGGAGGCCTAGGGGCACAAATGAAGTCAGAGGTAAAGATGTACGATAAAGACTGAGATGGTATAATCTAGGAATGCCTAGAGTGTATAATGATAGTGACTAAATGTACAAATTTAAAAATGTTTTGCATGAGGAAGGACAAAGGAATGTCAATAATGCAGGGTGTTGAAAATAGATGGCAATTAGTATTTTAAAACTTTAACTTGTGTGTGAGACTAAAGCAAAAAAATATTGATTTGGTACAAAATTTATATTTTGGCTAGTGCATTTCCTAATATAACTTCTGTGGACAGCTTAATTGAATACCATAAGTACATGGAACCTTGAGTAGGGTGTGAGATTTTGTAGGTTTGTCCAGAGCGATGCCTCGATAAATCCCAGAAGGATTTGAACAGTGAATAAAAAGGTATTTGCAAAGTCACCTTAGGGGAATGGTGAGAAAGGGGAAAAATTCAACTTCCCCAAGTGGAGAATTCTTGATATTCTCACAAGCAGTGGGGACAACCAAAGCAATAGGCTGAGCCCCCAATCCTGGGGTTTGTTTGTATGAAACTTAACCCCGCAAAGGATAAGCTAAGCCTACTTAAAATTAGGCCTAAGAGTCACCCCCAAGAGAACCTCTTTTGTTGCTCAGATGTGGTCTCTGTCTCTCAGCCAACATGACAAACAAACTCACCGCCCTCCCCCTCTCTACATGGGACATGACTCTCAGGGGTATGGACCTTCCTGGCAATATGGGACAGCAATCTTAGGATTATCTGGGACTAAGCATCAAGGGATTGAGAAAACCTTCTCAACCAAACGGGGAAGAGAGAAATGAGACAAAATAAAGTGTGAATGGCTGAGAGATTCCAAACAGAGTTGAGAGGTTATCCTGGAGGTTATTCTCACCTTTTTAGTTAAGATGTAATGGAGAGGCTGGAGGGAACTTCCTGAAAATGTAGAGCTGTGTTCCAGTAGCCATGTTTCTTGAAGATGACTGTGTAATGATATAGCTTTCGCAGTGTGACTGTGTGATTGTAAAAACCTTGTGTCTGATGTTCCTTTTATCTACCTTTTCAACAGATGAGTAAAACATATGGATTACAAATAAATAATAGGGGGAACAAATGTTAAAATAAATTTAGTAGATTGAGATGTTAGTGATCAGTGAAAGGGAGGGGTAAGGGGTATGGTACATATGAATTTATTTCTGTTTTCTTTTTGTTTCTTTTTCTGAATTGATACAAATGTTCTAAGAAATGATCATGATGATGAATATACCACTATGTGATGATATTGTGAATTACTGATTATGTATGTAGAATGGAATGATCATACGGTGAGAATGTTTGTGTTTGTTGTTATGTTTAAAAAAATTAAAAAAAAAAAAGAAACAACTAAAGGAAGAGCGTATGGGAAAAGGCAGGGATAGTGTGATTTCTGCACCATTATGGAGATCAGGAACTAGGTCTAGGAGCTCTTGCTTCTGTCTTGTGGATTTGGTTAAGTAAACACAAATTTTGCATGGAAAGAAAAAAAAAAGAAAGCATATTCCTTTCCTAATAAGGATTTTAAAAAAAAAAGGTTTTTTTTGTTTTTCTGTAAAAAAAAAAAATGTTAGAGGCATACAACAGCAGATTTGAACAGGCAAAAGAAAGGATCGGTGAGTTAGAAGACAGGGCATCTGAAATAGAACAGATAGAGAAAAGAGTAGTTAAAATTGAGCATGGTCTTAGGGGATTGAATGACAGAAGGAAGCACACAAACATGCATATAATGTGTGCCCCAGAAGGAGAAGAGAAGGGAAAAGGGGCAGAAAGAATATTTAGGAAATAATGGCTGAAAACTTCTCATCTATTATGAAAGCTCTCCACATAGAATAAACAAAATAGACTGCTCCAAGACACATGCTAATCAGAATGTCAGATGCTAAAGATAAAGAGAGAATTCTGAAAGCAGCAAGAGAAAAGCAATTCATCACATACAAGGGACACTCAATAAGACTATGTGCTGATTTCTCATGATGTGCAAAGGCAGTGGTTTGATATATTTAACATACTGAAAAAGAAAAATTGTCAGCCAAGAATACCTTTTCTGGCAAAACTGACCTTGAGAAAGAGGGTAAGTTTAAAATATCAGAGATAAACAGAAAGTGGGAGAATTAGTTAACACGAGACCTACCCTCTGAGAAATACAAAAGGGAGTTCTGCAGGCTGAAAGGAAAAGACAACAGAGAGGCTTGGAGAAGAATGAAGAAATGAACATTTATCAGCAAGGGTAAAAAAGAGAGACAAAAATAAACTATGACATATGAAAGCCAAAGGATAAAACGGTTGAAGTAAGTACTGCCTTTACAGTAACAACATTGAATGTTAATGGATTAAACTCCCCATTCAAAAGATGCAGACTGACAGAATGGATAAGAAATATCCACCCAATGATACAATTAGGCTGAAGGTGAAAGGCTGGAAAAAGATACTCTATGCTAACAGTAACCAGAAAAAAGCCAGGATAGCATACTCATAACAGACAAAATAGACTTTAAATACAAAACTGTTAGAAGAAATAAAGAAGGGCATTATATATTAATAAAAGGGGCACTCAACCAAGAAGAAAAAATAATCATAAATATTTATACACATAACTAGGGTGCCCCAAAATACAGGAGGCAAACAATAGGAAAACTGTAGGGAGAAATAGACATCTCCAATAATAGTTGGAGACTTTAATACCATACTCATCAATAGATAAACTTCTAGACAGAGTATTAATGAGGAAACAGAGAACTTAAATAAGATGATAAATGGACTGGATCTAGGAGACATATAGAATATTGTACCCCCAGATAACAGGATATACATTTTTCGTACATGCTCAAGTATTATTCTCCAGTGTAGACCATGTTTTGGGTCACAAAACAAGTCTTAATTAATGTTAAAAGATTGAAATCATTAAGAGAGCTCTTTCTCTAATCATATGAAACGAAGGTGGAAATCAATAAGAGGCAATGAACTAGAAAATTCACAAATATTTGGAGGTTGAAAACACACTCTTAAACAATCTGTGGGTCAAAGAAAAAAATGCGAGGTAAGTAAATATTTTGAGAATAATGCAAACAAGAACACAACATATCAAAACTTATGAGAAGATGTGGCCTTTCTCTCTAAGCTAACACGGCAGGTGAACTCACTGCCTTCCCTCCCTACATGGGACATGACTCCCAGGGGTGTAAATCTCCCTGGCAATGTGGGACAGAAGACGCAGGATGAGCCAGGACCTGGCATTAAGGGATTGAGAAAACCTTCTTGACCAAAAGTGGGAAGAGAGAAATGAGACAAAATAAAGTGTCAGTGACTGAGAGATTTAAAACAGAGTTGAGAAGTTATCCTGGAGGTTATTCTTGCACATTATATAGATAACCCCTTTTTAGTAGCCTTGATTCTTAAAGAAGACTGTATAGCTATCTAGTGTTTACAGTGTGACTGTGTGATTGTGAAAACCTTGTATCTGATGCTCTTTTTATCCAAGGTATGGACAGATGCTTAAAAAAATATGGATAAAAAGTAAGTAAATAATAAAGAAGCTGAGGAATAAAATAAATTTGGTAGATTTAAATACTAGTGGTCAGTGAGAGGGAGGGGTAGGGGTATGGTTTGTATGTGTTTTTTCTTTTTCAGGAGTGATACAAATCTTCTAAAAATGACTGTGGTGATACATACACAACTATGTGACAATATTGTAAGCCACTGATGATACACCATGGACTGTATATGTGTAAGGATTTCGCAATAAAAATAAAATAGAAACAAACAAAAATGAGGGGAAGCTCTTTTGTAGTGGCGTCAGTTGCACTCTTACGAGCCAGGCTGTAGTTACCTGGCAGCACCTATGGGGGAGGTGATGGACTTGGGCAAAGACCCCAACAGACCCACCCATTCTTCAACCCAATCCTGTGGGAGGATGGCACCTTCACATCCTTGTGTGTGCTGCCCAGCCTGGCGAAGTGCCAGCTGTCAATACTCATCCTGCACAACAGCAGCACCCTGTGCTGGGTGCAGGAGCCTGGGGCCATGCTGCTGGCATAGCCCAGAGAGGTGCTGGTCTAGGCCTCGAGTGAGTTCATCTCCATGCAGTACATCTTGGACTGCATGGAGCACAACGAGAAGCTTGAACTGGAGGCCTATTGGCTGTGCCTGACTGGGGCCAACCAGTTACAGAGCAAAGCCTGGAGCTCTGGCTGAGGGCGCTACGCCAGGGAGCTGGTGCCACTCACGGGGCAGATGGCCTTCACACACATGTACATGTCTATCCTGACCTTCGTGAAGGATAATGCCCACTCACTCAGCTCTGTCACTGGCAACACCCTGTGGAAAGCAATGGAGAAAAGTTCATTCACCTAGCACTCTTGGCAGGCTCTGAAGGACCTCTACCTCATGCATCTGTGGGACCAGGAGCCAGAATGCCTGTTGGGAGACCTCCCAGTGAGCCCCTCCTCCCAGAAGCTCAAGCAGAAGGCAGAGCAGGACCCAGAGGCTGCTGATAGCAGGGAACCACAGAAAAAGAGAACTCCAGATTTGCCTGAAGAGGAATCTGAAAGAAAAAAGATCCAAGAGAATGAAGAAACAGTAAAAAAAACATGCTTACAGAAGCTACTCAGGAGTTTGAAGAGGTAGTGGTAGATGAGAACCCTGATTTTGAGGTATATATAACAACATGCCTGAGGAGGACTCAGAAACACAGCCTGACGAAGAAGGATTAGAAAAACCTTCTCCACCAGAAGTGGGAGCTGCCATTAAAATCGTCTGGCAGTTAATGGAAAGGTTTCACCTACATCTCTCAACAATTACACAGGCCTTCCTGAAATATATAGTGGTGAGTTGGAGGCTACTTCCTCCTTTTTAGCATCTGGTCAGAGGGCTGATGGATAACCTAGTTGGTCCCAACAAGATGATACACGTTTGCAAAAAGATGATGAGCATTCCCGAGATGCATTGGTTAAAAAATTTGGTGCTAAGAATGTAGCTAGGGGAATTGAATTCAGAAAGAAGTAATTGGCAAGGTGATGAGAAAATAAAATAAAAGTGTGGCAGATAAGACAGGAAAAAAGATTTGTGACTTTTGAACTTTGGGAATTTCTTACATTAAAATTAACACCTGCCTTTTGACCCATGTAGCCATTGCTCTGTGAGTCACAGATTTTGTAGACATGCAGAGTTATATATGAGGATAAAAAAAATCAAATAAATTTGATTATTTAAAGCTATCCCTGGCAAATGTCAGTAGGTTTATTAAAGGAAAATCTATTCCAGAGAGAGGTTGGTCTACTTAGTAGTAATCCTTTGCTGGAATGGAGCTCCTTCTATACTGGCGACAGAATCAAAGGAAGGAAATTAGGCATAGGCCTTTTCTGGCAGCATGAAGCAGAATCTCTTGTCCTTTGGCAGAAGCTCCTCTAGATTGTGATAGATTCCAAATCAAGAATCCAAAAATATAGAAAGATTTATTTATAAGATGTTGAACTTGGATTGTTCCAAATGCTTGCATCTCCTCCTAACACATTCCCACTGAACTCTGATTTCTAGACTGTTTTGTAAATCCCATAATTCCTTTTCTTACTTAATATTTGGAAACCTAGTTCCTTGGCTGTTCTTTTCTTGGGGTCCTTTTGTTGTCAGTCAAATGTCTAGCATGTATTTCTTTACCTACCACCCAATTTTGTATAAAACCCCACAAAATCCTTGAGACTCTCAAGAATAATCTTAACTCTGTTAATAATAATGTGTTCTTATTTATGGAGGATGGTTTGTGCTAAGGACTATATTAAAGATTTTTAAATTAGTGTTATGAATGGACCAACAATATGTAGTATGTACATACAGTGGAATATTATTCAACCACAAAACGAATGAAGTTCTGATTCATGTGACAACATGGATGATTCTTAAAGACATCACGTAAAAAAAAAATAGTGGATTAATTCCATTTGTCCTGTTTTTTCATTATTGAAAATAAAACAATTTTGTACTTGAGTCTCCAAAAAAATAAAAAACAAAGCAAAACAACAAAAACGAGAGGGAGTTTAAAATATTTTAGTCAAACAGTCACTGAAAGAGTTTGTGACTAAACCAGCTTACAAGAAATACTAAAGGGAGCAGAAATACTACAAAACAGATTGGAAAAGACAGGAGAGAGGTCTGGAGAAGAGTGTGGAAATGAAGACTATCAGTAAAGGTAAAAAGAGCAAAAAAATAAGGTATGACATATAAAATACAGAAGACAAAATGGTAGAAGAAAATACTGCCTTTGCAGTAATAATATTAAATGTTAATGGATTGAACTCCCCAGTCAAAAGATGTAGACTGGCTGAATGGATTTAAAAACAGGACCCATCTATATACTGTCTACAAGAGACTCACTTTAGGCCCAAGGACAGAAACAGATTGAAAGTGAAGGGTTATGCAGCTGTAAGACAGAATAAACTCATGAAGTATGTAACAACATGGATGGACCTTGAGAACATTATGCTGAGTGAGACCAGCCAAAAACTAAAGGACAAATACTGTATGGTCTCACTGATATAAACTGACATTAGTGAATAAACTTGGAATATGTCGTTGGTAACAGAGACCATCAGGAGATAGAAATAGGGTAAGAGATTGGGTAATTGGAGCTGAAGGAATACAGACTGTGCAACAGGACTGGATATGAAAACTCAGAAATGGACAGCACAATACTACCTAACTGTAATGTAATTATGTTAAAATACTGAATGAAGCTGCATGTGAGAATGATAGAGGGAGGAGGGCTGGGGACATAAATGAAATCAGAAAGAAAGATAGATGTTAAAGATCGAGATGGTATAATCCAGAATGCCTGGAGTGTATAATAATAGTGAAATGTACAATG
>PVIY010059916.1:0-11850 GCA_004026745.1 Myrmecophaga tridactyla
CCCTGCGTCCCACCCTCACATAGCTGTCACGATACAGGTTCATACAGTGTGAGCCCCAAACCACTGATTTCTCATATTTCATGCATTTGTCATTTAGAACCTGTAGGAAGTAAAAAGTGGAGTTGCAAACCAAAAATACAACAGCCTCTCGTTTATACTGACCCACATCATCACCCTTGCCAGAGACACTCATTTCTTCACGCAGCTCCAGCCATTGTCTGTTGTCCTGCCTGTAGGGCTGCTGGACCCCCTAGGCTCCTGTTTATCTGGAAATGTCTTCATCTCTCCTGCATTTCCAAAAGATTGCTTGGCCAAATATAGATTCTTGTTTGGCAAGTTTTTGACATTTAAATATGTCATCCATGGTTTCTTTTCATCTTTTTCTTCGCATGGGCAGGCACTGGGAATCGAACCCAGGTCTCTGGCATGGCAGGTGAGAACTCTTCCGCTGAGCCACCGTGGCTCGCCCTTCCATGGTTTCTAATGAGAAATCGGCGCTTAATCGTTTTGAGCCTCCCTAGTATATGACATGTTAATTCTATCTTGCAGCTTTCAAAATTCTCTCTTATTGTTGGCATTCGACAGGAACTCTGTATTTTCTGAATGATTTTTCTGTAAACCTATAGCTTCTTTCATTAAAGGAAGTGTTATCACTTGTATTTAGACTCTGAGGTATGTGTTCCTTAAGCTTGTGCCCAGCTACTGTTATAAGAGAGCTTTTCTTGAATGCCAGTAGCTAACAAAATAGGAGGAAGAGGAGGAGGAGAGGGAAGAAGGAGAAGAAGGAGGAGGAGGAGGAGGAGGAGGAAGTGGTGGAGGGGGAGGAGGGGGGAGAAGACCTCTTTGCCAGGTGCTCTCCCTCAAGGGCTTCCCCAAACAATGAGTTTAAAGAATTGCCGAGGCCAATGTGCAGGGCCTCCCTGACCCTTTCTGCACACGCGTCTTTTCTTGGGCCTGCATGTGGGGCCCTAGGAATTCCTGCTTTATGCGGATACCAGTGCCTCCTCTTCCTTAGGAAAGAGTTTTCTCATGGTCCCAGGCCCTGCACTGTATGTCCTGCAGCTAGCAGTCCCCTGCCCCAGGCAGCACGACTGCACTCTCTCTCAAGGTGTTCTATAGAAGGGCCCAGGGAACTGCCTTCTCCCTGCAGGACAAGTTCTGAATGGCGAGTCCGTCAGGCCACCAGCCATATTGGGCCAGTTAAACCTGGTACCTGTGTGTGCACAAGGGTTGCTTTGCTGTCTTCAGAACCAGGACCAGGGATCCAGTACACTGGGAGGTCCAGCCAGGATCCAGCCAGCTCTGCATGGAGACGAGGGGGGCGGGAGGCTAGCCAGGGCACCAGGAGGTCTTATTAAGTGGACTTTTTCTTGATTTGGTGCTCGTTGTCGCTGCAGTCCTTTAACATATCTGGAGCTTTAAGGAAGACCTTTCTGCCAGTTCTTGAAGGTGTTCAATGCTTCCGTGGTGGACGGACCTCCGTCTTGAGCCCAATATTAAGCTTTGTGAGCAGATGACTAGGTGCACAATGCCTGGAAATGGAGTTCTCTCTGTGTTTTATAATCTATTATAAACTATTATGAGATGTTTTATAGGAATTGCCTCAAGAATCCAAGTTCAGTGACCGCATCTCCCACAGTAACAGCTAACTTACCCAAGAGTGACCCCCAAGCTCTTCATAGATGATGGAGCTGCATTCCCAAATGTATTCCTCATAATCCTGCTGAAAGGTGTGTCTTCTGGACAATCCTTGGACAGGTGAGCAGGTCTTACCTGATAAATCCACTCTAACATTTCAGTCTCTCTGAGCCTTTGTATCCCCTCATCTACAACATACTAAGAAAGTTCTGGCACTTTGACCTCAGGTAACGTCAGCCACCTTTTGGTCCATGCTGAACAAACCTTAAGGCCCTTTCTAACCCCTTGAGCTACAAACTTGAATCCAGAATTTCTACTTAGTGGGCCTATAATGGCTGGGCTTGTGTGTCCATGGCCAGGTGATGGTGCCCGGTTGTCTGGTCAAGCACCACTGGCCTGGCTGCTCCTGTAAGGACATTTCATGAACTTCAATCTTCAGTCAGTTGATTACATCTACTATCAGCTAAGGGGGGTGTTTTCCACATTGAGAGATATTTAATCTAATCAGGTGATGGCTGTAAGGAAGAGGTGATGAATTAAGTGTTAGAAGAGAGAACTTTCATCTCTACTTCAGCCAGCCTGCCTTCCCTGGGAAATTCACTGAAAACCTTCATTGCAGGTACCATCTTGAAGCCTGGAATTTGGACTCCTGCATCCTCACAGTTATGAGACACTTTTATAAAATCTCATATTTGCAGATATCTCCTGTTGGTTGTGTTTTTCTAGAGAATCTTGACCAATACAATCTGGCATTATGAGTGGTTCTTGAGAAATGGAATTTTAAAAATGGGTTTTTGCAATTGTTTTTCTACTCTGGTTAGATTCAAAGGAACTAATGACTCTATTTCCAATAATCAATATGGCACTGACAGTCCATGGCATGAGTTGGCAAGAGAGATAAGTGAGCAAAATACCACCGTGTGATTCTGCTGATTGTACGCTTACACGAGGCAAGGCTCTGGGCAACGGTGTTTTTGACACTTTAATAGAGTTTTGTGGAGTTGAGAGGATTAATGACATGTCTGATTGTTCTTAGATATGCTGGACACAGTGATGAAGAAAGGGTTGAGCTGGAGGGTTCAAATTTGCAGCTTAAGTGCCATATGAAAGACCTAAAAGTTTCCATGTTTCCCTGAAAGAAAATGTTATTTCCTGTGGTCACAGACTTGAGATCTCTGAAAATCAGACTCAGATTCTCATTGTGTGAGTAGCAGTTTAACTATATAAACTGGAATCTCAACCTTGCAGGGTGTCTGCTGTTAAAGTAAAGGCATTGAGTGGAAAGGAATGGGATCCTGAAATTTGGGATGGGGACATATGGGTTGATAATTGTGCTGGTTTGAAAGGATATATGCCCCCTAAGAAAAGCCATGTTTTAATATAAATCCCATTTCATAAAGGTAGAATAATCTCTTTTCAATACTGTATGTTTGAAATTGTAATGAGATCATCTCCCTGGTTGATGTGATTTAGTCAAGAATGGTTGTTAAACTGGATTAGGGGATGACATGTCTCCACCCATTTGAATGGGTCTTGATTAGGTTCTGAAGTCCTATAAAAGAGGAAACATATGGAGAGAGAGATTCAGGGAGAGTGACACTACGAAGCAGAGAGTCCACCAGCCAGCGACCTTTGGAGATAAAGAAGGAAGACGCCTCCCGGGGAGCTTCATGAAACAGGAGGCCAAGAGAAGACACTAGCAGATGACGCCGTATTCGCCATGTGCCATTCCAGCTGAGAGAGAAGCCCTGACTGTATTTGCCATGTGCCTTCTCACTTGAGAGAGAAACCCTGAACTTCATTGGCCTTCTTGAACCAAGGTATCTTTCCCTGGATGCCTTTGATTGGACAGCTCTATAGACTTGTAATTGGGACATTTTCTCAGCCTTAGAACTGTAAACTAGCAACTCATTAAATTACCCATTTTAAAAGCCATTCCGTTTCTGGTATATTGCATTCTGGCAGCTAGCAAACTAGAACAATAATGATGGCAGTGGGGACATTGAAACCTTGGATTCTGCTGAGTCTTTGCTAGATAGACCCGTGATGGTCTGTCCTAAGGAAACTGCTCCCTACCCCCACCACCCCCACCTCCTCCAGCCTGCCCTGAGGAGACAGCTATCTGAGCTCCATCCTGCCCTGAGGAGACAGCTTTCGGACCTCCAGTCCACCCTGAGGAGTCTGCCATCCAGCTTCCACTTGAAGAGATTGACCCTTCAGTGCCTGCTAAACCTGTAACCACCTCACCTGGGGAAACAGCCCTCACTCTTTTGTCTGGAGAGATTAATCTTGTTTTACCACATTAAACTGCAATGGAATGCCCTGAGGTAATTGGCTTGAAAGACACTTTCTTTTCATGACCCACCCCCACCACCCATCTTTTCTTCAAGACCTATAACTAGACTAAAGTCCCAACAGGCGCCAAAAAGGTAAGATACAAAGTGTAACCCATGAGGAGGTACGCTATCCTCCAAAACAGCTGCATGAGTTTTCCAATCTATATAGACAGAAATTAGGGGAATTTGTGTGGGAATGGATATTCAGGGTGTGGGATAATGGCGGAAGGAATACAAAGTTGGATCAAGCTGAACTTATTGATATCAGCCACGTTTCAGTTTGCTAATGCTGCCAGAATGCAAAATACCAGAAGTGGATTGGCTTTTACAAAGGGGATTTATTAGGTTAGAAATTTACAGTTCTAAGGCCACAAAATATCCAAATTAAGGCATCAGCAAGAGGGAACCTTCATTCAAGAAAAGCCGATCATGTCCAGGGTTTCTCTGTCAGCTGGGAAGGCACATGGCTGGCGTTTTCTAGTCCTTTGCTCCCGGATTGCATTGCTTTCAGCTTCTGATTCCAGTGGCTTTCTACGTTGGCTCTCCAAGCATCTGTAAATGTCTGTGTCTAGGCGTCTGCTCTCTCTATCGGCTCTGTTCTCTTTCTCTCTCCAAAAGAGCTCTTTGAAGGACTCCAGTAAACAAATCAAGGCCCACCTTGAATGGGCAGGGTCACATCTCCATGGAAACAACCTAATTAGGATATCTCCCCCTACAAGATTAGATTAAAAGAGCATGGCTTTTCTGGGCTACATAACAGTTTCAAACAGGCACAGGACCTGAAAGCAGAGATTCTGCATTCAATGTCGTAGCTTGAAGGGTTAGAAAGGGCATTAATAGTTTGCTTGGATGGTTGGCTGAAACATGGATCAAAAGGTGGCTGACATGAGGTCAAAATTCCCAAACTTCCCTGTTATAATGTAGATGAGGGGATCCAAAGGCTTAGAGAGATTGGAATGTTAGAGTGGATTCATCATGGAAGACCTGCTCACACAACCCAGAAATGTCCAGAGGACGCACCTTTTACCAGAACAGTGAGAAATAAATTTGTGAGACTTGCTCCATCACCCCTGAAGAGCCCTGTGGTTGCACTTCTCTGTAGGTCGGATATTACTGTGGGAACTGCTGTCACTGAGCTGGAATCCTTAAACACAATGGGGATGACAGGATCCCGAGTTGGCAGAAGCTGTGTGTCAACAGTTAATCACCACAGACAAGGTGGGCATGGCTGCCATAATAGACAGCAGACTCAGAGCAGCAGTCAAAATAATCTAACTTGCAGAGACTTATAGAATTGGCTATAAGTTTTGGTACAGTTTTGGTTTGCTAATACTGCCAGAGTGCAATATACCAGAAATGGATTGGCTTTTTAAAAGGGGATTTATTCAGTTACAAATTACAGTTGTAAGGCCATGAAAATGTCCAAATTAAGGCATCAACAAGAGAATACTTTCACTCAAGAAAGGCTGATCCCATCCAGGGTTTCTCTGTCATGTGGGAAGACACATGGTCATGTTTGCTGGCTCTTTGCTCCTGGGTTTCATTGCTTTCAGCTTCTGATTCCAGTGGCCTCCTTTCTGAGCTTTTGTCTGTCTCCAAGCATCTCCAAACATCTGTGTCTAGGCATCTGCTCTCTGTGTCGGCTCTCCAAGCTTCATGGGACCGTACTTAACTTTTCTGGGGCAATTCTCAATTTCATCCCTTAGCTTCCCTTGGCTGTCTCCAGGTTCTGGCTATTTCTGTGAGCCCTTGCTCAGCACCTGGGGTATTTCTGGCTCCTCTCAGCCACAGGTGAGCTCACTTAAAGGACTCCAGTAAATGGATTAAGACCCACCTTGTATGGGCGGAGTCACATCTCCTTGGAAGCAATCCAATTAAAAGATTCCACCCTAAGCAGTAGGTCTGCCCTGAAAGATAGATTAGTATTAAAAGAACATGGGTGTGGTAGTTAGATTCAGTTGTCAACTTGGCCAGGTGAAGGTACCTAGTTCTTGCTGTGGACATGAGCCAATGGTATGTGAACCTCATCTGTTGCTGATTACATCTGCAGTCAGCTAGGAGGCGTGCCTGCTGCAGTGAATGATGTTTGATTTAACTGGCTGGTGCTTAAATGAGAGAGCACAGCCCAAGCAGGTCAGCCCAGGCCTTTTTGAGATGCAGAAAGGAATCACCCCAGGGAAAGTTGCTGGAACCCAGAGGCCTGGAGAGAAGGCCAGCAGAGACCATCCTGTGCCTTCCCATGTAAGAAAGAACCTCAGATGAAAGTTAGCTGCCTTTCCTCTGAAGAACTAATTGAATAAATCCCCTCTTATTAAAAGCCAATCCATCTCTGGTGTGCTGCATTCTGGCAGCTAGCAAACTAGAACATGGGCCGTCCTGGAAACCTCTCAGCATGCCCCCAACCCAAGGTGCTTCCTGGGAGAGCCGTAGCCGCTTTCCGTTTGGCCCTCATTCAGCTTCAAGCTTCTTCCATTAAATCAGATAACCTCACTAGAGCTTGTGGCCTTGTCTGCAAAGCCACAACACAGGGAGGCAAAATGGTTTTTTTGCCAGAATGCTTTAATTCTCCATATGGCAGGAAATATTTTCCTGAGTATTCAGGGAAAATTCCTGATGAATCCACACGGAAGCTTTCTGAGGTAGCAGAGGAGTGCAGTGTAAATCTCACTGGAGGTTCCGTTCCTAAAGAGGAGGCTGGAAAATTATATCCACCTGTGCTGTCCCTGGGCCTGATGGGACATTACCGGTAAAATGCAGAAAGACCCATCGATTTGACATTGATGTTGCTGGGAAAATTAAATTTCAAGAATCTCAGACATGGAGTCCTGGAGGTAGTTTCTCCGCATTTGATACTCCTTGCTGCAGAGCAGGCCTGGGCATTTGCTACGACATCTGCTTTGCAGAGCTTGCACAAATCCAGGCCCAGAGAGGCTGCCAGCTATTGGTGTATCCTGGAGTTTTCTTTCTTGTTTATGTATACTGCATGGTGGGGTCCCATTTCATTCTTTTTCCATGTGAATCCCATTAATGCAGCACCATTTGTTGAGTTTTGTTTTGTTTTTGTTTGTTTGTTTGTTTGCTTGCTTTGTCTCTAGGAAGTGCATGGGCTGGGAATAGAACCCAGGTCCCCTGCGTGGCAGGCAAGAATTCTACCAGTGAACTACCCTTGCACCGTATCCTGGAGCTTCTCATTTGAACTGGCCCAGCTCACTAGGAGTTGCTTCAACAACGATGGGCTGTGATAATCAGGTCTGTGCGGCCACAGCATCTCCTGCCCAGGATGAGCCTCCTCTGCGGCCTGGAGACACAGCCCCCTCGTGAGCCCCTGGGGTGAGGTCCCAGCCAGAGCTGGCACTGAGGAAACGATCGTGTATTCAGACACAGACCTGAAGGAGTGGCTGAAATATGCCAGCAAATTCCCATTTTTAGCCAGACACGATCAGATCTCTGTGCATTAGAGATGAAAAAGCCCTAAGGTATATATTCTTGACCTGTCATGGACAGGAAAATAGGATTCTGCAACATAATCAGCTTGCTACTGATGTATTTAAGGGAGGTGGGTTTTTCTTTTTGTTTTAAATTTCAGCCATTTCTCTTTCTGGGAGCTCTCAGTTAAGGTGGTGGAGCATTAGCACGTTGAACCCTCCACGCCATATTAAATAGTTACAAGTGTGCGGGGCTGTCACAAAGTAACAAAGACGCAGGCACTGAAGAACAGAAGGAAAGGGTGCTGGCGCTAAACCTTCCTCCAGGCTTCAGCTGCCTCAGCCTTGTTGCTAACAGGGTCCGATCTTGGTATTTTAGTGGTTGATTCACAAACATATTTGTGTCATGCACGTCTTACCTCATCTGCAGATTTGGTATCCATTTCCTAGAAAATATGGTCTGGCGCTGCTCCTCTCCTAGCAGTGCCTTAAAAGTCACATTTCTTTTGTCCATGCATAGCTGTAGGGGAACGAGACGGCGGATCCTTGGTGGTTGCAGCGGCGGCGGCGGCCCACCCCTCCTGGCAGCTCGGGCTCTACATCCGAGGATCTGATGACTCAACCCAGGCTCGCCCGGCTTTGAGGGAAAGGTGCTGTCAGCCAGGAGCTGCAGTGACAGCAGTTGGTGAAGGCAGCTAAAGTATCAGTCCCTACAAAAGACAGTTTTGGTAAGGGTGAGTGACTGAAAATCTCAGTTTTTTTTCTTTCTGCTTTTTTCTGTAATAACGTTTTCCAATTCCATAAAGGCCAGTCTTTCCCTTCACTGTCAGTCCTCTATTCTAGTTATTCTCAATTTTTTGGACTCAGGATCCTTTTGCACTATCAAAAATTAAAGGCTCAAATGAGCTTGTGTTTAGGTAAGGTTAGATTTAGTGGTGAGCTGGTAAAGGTGTAACAATCACTTGCCTGAAACAATAACCCTGATTTATAGTAGCGTGTGATATGTAAAGCGTCTCCCACCTGACCAGGGACTGGCCTTGTCCCCGCCCTCCTCAGACATCCCTTCCCATCACACCCTGGAAGCACGTTGAGGTTTTGCTGCTTTAACCTTGAGCACATCTTGTTTTGAAATGAGACCATATTCTAAGATGTTTTCCCAGCACTTGCACCCAACCCCCTGCCCTTGGCACTTTGCTCTTTCACCAGATACTGCCTGGAGAGCAGTTGCCGTAGGTACAGACATGCCCAAGTGAACTGCTTGCCATCTCTGTCCGTCAAGAGATGGCTGCAGCTCTCTGTACAAAACTTCCCTTCATAAATGCTGTTGGATTAATTTTCCTGGCATTTAGTGCCTCTTTCTTTGGAATCTCAACTGGCCCCGTTGTCGGGTGGCTTGGGGCAGTCCCGGAGGATCGTCCTCTGTTTCTTCTCTGGCGTGGGTCACTGCAGGTCCAGCAGAACATAACACTTTGCCGATTTCTGTGGTACAGACACTTGGGCTATGGCCAAATTTGAGCTTTCACCATGACATATCTAAACACAAAGTTGGGAAGAGATGTGCAGTCAGCTCTTGTAAACTGGTGCAGCCCTCCTCTGGTTTTATATGTATACCACGTTAGAAAGTAAAACAGAACATTTTAAAAGAAAATACGTGCACACACATTCCATTAGTTGTAAGGGTCAGAGCATCATTACGCATCATTTAACCTCTAACAATGACCACTGTGTACTCATAGGAGGAGAAGGGTGAAAAAGGCAATGACTTTTATTTTAATTAAGTGTATAATCTGGTAAAATTCAATATTTGTATACACCCATGAGACAACTGCATTCAGGGTATCGAAATATCCAACACCTCCCAAAATTTTCTCATGCTTTTTTATAATTCCCCTGGCTGCTTCTCTTGTCCCCAGACAACCACCTACTTTGTCAGTACAGATTAGTTTGTATTTTCTCACATTATATATAAATGGAGCATAGGATATGCATATTTTTTGTCTACCTTTTTTCACTGAGGATTATCATTTGGAGATTTACCCATGTTGCATGCATTAATAATCCATTCCTTTTTGTTGCTTAGTAGTATTCCATTTTTTGGCTATACCACAACTTGCTTATCCATTTACCTGTTAATTAATATTTGAGTTGTTTCCAGTTTGGGGCTATTACAAATAAAGCTAGGAAAAAAAAAACCCTGATTTATAGTAGTGTGTGAAACATAAGGCACATGGCTTTTCTGGAGTACATAATTTCACACCAGCACAGGTATTTAGAAGTAAAACAGATGGGCAGTCTACTAAATTCCTACTTGATCTGTATAAGCAGGAGAGTTACAGGTCATGTAAACAAAAGTTTAATTTGAATTACAAAAAGAGAGTCACAGCCCCTTAATTAATTCCCAGAGTTGAGCCAGTTTACAGACCCAGAGCCCCATGAATGAGAGGAAGGCAGGGTATCCTTGGAGAAGGACCCTGTTACACTGTTAATGATTTATACTGTTAACCCTCCTTCCAGCCTTTTCCAAGGAAACCTACGGCCTATTACCAGGTAACTGTGCATTGGGGAAAAGGAAATGATCAGATATTTCTGGGATTACTAGACACTGGCTCAGAAGTAATGTTAATTCCAGGGGACCCAAAACGTCCACCAATCAGAATGATCAACTGATTGATGGAGTTTTAGTTCAGGTCCATCTCACAGTGGGTTCAGTGGGTCCCTGACCCCATTCTGTGGTCATTTCCCCAGTTCCAGGATGCATAATTGGAATCAACACACTCAGCAATTGGCAGAATCCCCACATTGCTTCCCTGATCCGTGGAGCAGGCGCTATTATGGTAGGAAAGGCCAAGTGGAAGCCACTAGAACTGCCCCGACCTAGTAAAATAGTGAATCAGAAGCAATGCTTGATTCCTGGAGGCACTGAAAAGATTACTGCCACTCTTAAGGACTTGAAGGATGCAGGACTGGTGATTCCCACCACATCCCCATTCAACTCTCCTATTTGGCCTGTGCAGAAAACAGATGGGTCTTGGAGGATGACAGTGGATTATCATAAGCTCAACCAGGTGGTGACTCCAATTGCAGCTGCTGTTCCAGATGTGGTATCATTGCTTGAGTAAATCAACACATTCCCAGGTACCTGGTATGCAGCTATTGAGCTGGCAAATGCTTTTTTTCTCAATAGCTGTTAGAAAGGACCACCAGACACAGTTTGCTTTCAGCTGGCAAGGTCAGCAATATACTTTCACTGTCCTACCTCAGGGGTATATCAACTCTCCAGCCCTATATCATAATCTTGTCCGCAGGGACCCTGATCGTTTCTCCCTCCCACAAGACATCACGCTGGTCCATTATATTGATGATATCATGTTGATTGGACCTAGTGAGCAAGAAGTAGCATGTATTCTGCACTTATTTGTGTGTCAGAGGATGAGAAATAAACACAACAAAAATCAAGGGTCTTCCACCTCAGTGAAATTTCTGTGTGTCCAGTGGTGTGGGGCATGTTGAGATATCCCTTCTAAGATGAAGGATAAGCTGTTATGTCTGGCCCTTCCTATGACTAAAAAAAGAGGCACGATGCCTTAGATTTTGGAGACAACATATTTCTCATTTGGGTGTGCTACTGCAGCCTATTTGCTGAGTGACAAGAAAAACTAGTAATTTTGAGTGGGGACTGGAACAAGAGGGAGGCTTTGCAACAGGTCCAGGTTGCTGTGCAAGCTGTTCTGTCACTTGGACCATATGATCCAGCAGATCCAGTGGTACTGTTAGTGTTAGTGGCAAATAGAGATGCTGTCTGGACCCTCTGGCAGGTTCCTATAGGAGAATCACAGCAGAGGCCCTTAGGATTTTGGAGTAAAGCCTTACCGTCTGCTGCAGATAACTACTCTCCTTTTGAGAAACAGCTCTTGGCCTGCTACTGGGCCTTAGTAGAGACTGATCACTTAACCATGGGCCACCAAGTTACTACAAGACCTGAGTGTTGTCTGGCCCACCAAACCATAAAGTTGAGTGTGCACAGCAGCACTCCATCATGAAGTGGAAATGGTGTATAAAACATGGGGCTTGAGCAAGACCTTAAGGCACAAGTAAGTTACGTGAGGAAGAGGCCCAAACACCCATGGTCTCCACTCCTGCCACATTACCTTCTCTTTCCCAGACCAGGGCTATGGCCTCTTGGGGAATTCCTTACAGTCAGTTGACTGAGGAAGAGAAAACTTGGGCCTGGTTTACAGATGGTTCAGCACAATATGCAGGTACCACCTGTTCTAGTTTGCTAGCTGCGGGAATGCAACACACCAGAGACGGATTGGCTTTTAATAAAAGGGGATTTATTTTGTTAGTTCTTCAGAGGAAAGGCAGCTAACTTTCCACTGAGGCTCTTTCTTACGTGGAAGGCACAGGATGGTCTCTGCTGGCCTTCTCTCCAGGCCCTTGGGTTCCAACAA
>PVIY010059917.1:0-11793 GCA_004026745.1 Myrmecophaga tridactyla
TTCTCAAGGTCCATCCATGTTGTTACATACTTCATGAGTTTATTCTGTCTTAAAGCTGCATAATATTCCATCGTATGTATATACCACAGTTTGTTTAGCCACTCGTCTGTTGATGGACATTTTGGCTGTTTCCATCTCTTTGCAATTGTAAATAATGCTGCTATAAACATTGGTGTGCAAATGTCCGTTTGTGTCTTTTATGCATATGAATTTTAATAACGTTTTCTGGGACAACTTTATACTGACGGACTGTGACAATGCGCATCAGAAACCTGAAATAAACTGATTTTCATTGTCATCTTTTACTTGCACAAAACCAGCTTTTGGACCAAGCGTTCCTTTTGGGCTTTGTTTCCACTGGTGAAACAGCTTTCTAGTAACCAAAAAAATGTACATATGGTTCCCTTGAGCATGTCCACTGCTATTAAAAATGTTTCAACTTCTCATTTCCCCCCACAGGCAGAAAAATAGAAGTCAAAATGCATTGTGGGCTCATTTATACATCAAAGCATCAGTTTATAAGGAAATATGTTTATGATGAGAGACTAGATGGTTGAGCAAGTAAATTAGTGTGTTTAATAGCACAGGATCGATACATGGATTAGAAGCATCCTCAAGTAGAATTTACATAATTTTTAGTCTTTTGTTTCTTCATTGATATTTGCCAGCTCTTCTCTAATCCATACATCTAAGAAGATTAATTATTTTGTTGAGAGATTAGGAAGACATTCCTGACCACAAAGAGATTCTGCTTTGCTCCTTTATTTTTTCTTTAATACAGAGCAAATGGTACACAAACATTTATCCGGGTTCAAATTCCAAATTTCAACTAAACTTTCGAGAAGTTACCACTTGTTGAGTTTTAGTGTGATATCCACAAAGAATGTCCACACATTATTTTAGGAGTCTATTAAAACCCTCCTCCTTTTTCTAATTACACATCTGTATAAGGCTGGATTTGCTGCATATACTCCATTCAAAAGAACATATTGTGACAGACTGAATATAGAAGCAACTGAAAATCCAGCTGTCTTCTATTAAACCAGCTGTTAAAGTGATTTGAAAAAAGAGGTAAAACAATTGCACTCTTCTAACTAATATATTTTTGTTTTGGAAAATTTAATAATTTTTCGTAAAAATGTTATTT
Organism: Myrmecophaga tridactyla; assembly: GCA_004026745.1. NCBI lineage: Eukaryota > Metazoa > Chordata > Mammalia > Pilosa > Myrmecophagidae > Myrmecophaga > Myrmecophaga tridactyla. The sequence goes on from PVIY010059917.1 coordinate 1,148, forward strand.
ATTTTAAATGAATTAGTAAATAAATATTTTAAAATTTTCTCAGTTTATTTATTTATTTATTTTTTTTACATGGAGAGGCACCGGAAACCAAACCTGGGTCCTCTGGCATGGCAGGCAAGCATTGTTGCCGGCTGAGCCACCGTGGCCCTCTCAGTTTAATTTTTAACATGGAAAATACTGATAGATAAAACTCATATAAGCAACCGTTCTTTGTCCTCAATAATATTTTTCATTAAAAATATATTTTATTATATATATTGTTTCAACTCCATTTTTTCCCCACGATTTAGAATTTTGTTATAAATGCGCATGTTTGCTGAGTGAGGGGGTGACGGAAGGTGGGGGACGGACTGCGGGCAGCGGGCAGCGGGCAGGTGGGCAGTGCCCGGGAGACCCTGGTCTGAGGCGGCTTAGCCGGTACTGGGCTCAGCTCCCAGCGCAGGGCTCCGCTGCCGAGTCCCGTGCAAGAAGGCTGCCGTGTACACGTCCAAGGCGTTAGTCCAGTTGCCTCTGCCCACTGGATATTCCAGCTGCCTCTGCCCACTCCATATTCCAGCTGCCTCTGCCCACCGGATATTCCAGCTGCCTCTGCCCACTGCATATTCCAGCTGCACCTGCCCACTGCATATTCCAGCTGCACCTGCCCACTGCATATTCCAGCTGCTTCTGGAAGTTGGTGCGGGGTCACTGCTGCACACGGAGTAGGTGGGGCTGGCTTGGTAGGCTTAGGCCGCTGAGGGAGAGGTACTGGCAGGACAACTTATCTCCTCACTGACATCCAACCGCAGCCCTTGGCACTCGCCCTGGTCACAGCGGGTCCCATCCTCCTGGAGGGCCGTTTTCACGAGCTGAGTGTGCCCGGGGGGCTGAGGTTTGGCGATGACACCCGCTTCTGCTTTGTGACTCAAAACCATCATCCACGTGTAGGGGCAGCTTCCAGCTGCAGCACACCGGATCCCCCGCCTGCCCGGCCTCGGCACACTTTCATTCATACCATCCATCCAAAGTGCTCCATCAGTGGCTTCAGTATAATCACAGAGCTGTACTTAGAGCACCACAATCAATTTCAGAACATTTTCATAGCACCGAAAAGAACACGTCGCACCTGTTCCACGCCCCTGTGACTGACCTGGGCTTGGATGTCGGTGCCCCTGTTACAGCCAAAGGACCAGCGCTCAGACGTCCCTGGTGACTGTGGCCCGAATTTGCATTAGATGCATCTCCCCATGTACCGCCCTATTATCAACACCTGAGGTTGTGACATACATTTGCTCTAATTCGTGGAAGAATGTTCTTGCTTTTGTGCCACTTGCCACCCTCCTCACCCACCACGGCTCCGCTGTGCACACAGCCCCTGGCTCCCCCTCTAGCTTCCCTCCTGACGCGCAGACTCTAAGCTTCCCCTCAGCCACTTGACACCCCCCACGGCACTGCAGTCTCCACGCCCCAACGGGCTGCCACAGCCCCAGCCATTCCCAAACATTTACTAAAAAAGTCTGCACAAATAAGCATCAGTTCCCAAATCCCTATTCTCACTCTATCTTCTGTCACCCTATGTTCTGGGTAATAACTCCACAAGTTTGTTCATTATATTTAGTTCATATTAGCAAGATCATACCAAATTTAGTGTCTGGCTTATTCCACTCAGCATAAGGTCCTCCAGCTTCATTCATGCTGTCTCATGCATTAGGACTTCACTCCTTCTTACAGCTGAGTAATGCCCTGTTGTATATGTAGATCACATTTTGTTTTTCCATTTGTCACAAATACACTTGGGTTCCTTCCATCTTTTGGCAATTATAATAATGAACATCAGTGTGCAAATGTCTGTTTGAGTTCCTGCTTTCAGTTCTTCTGGCTATATGCCCAGTAGTGGGATTACCACATCATATGGCAGTTCTATACTTAGTTTCCTGAGGAACCACCAAACTTTTTCCCATAGCAGCTATCCCGCCTTATATTCATTCCCACCAGAAGTGAATACATGTCCCTGGTTCTCTACACCCTCTCCCATACTTGTAGTTTCCTGTTTGTTTAATAGCAGGCATTCTAGTAGGTATGAAATGATATCTCATGTGATTTTTATTTTGATTTCCCTGGTGGCTCGTGAAGTTGTACATCTTTTCATGTGCTTTTTAGCCATCTCTATTTCCTCTTTGAAAAAATGCCTATCATGTCTTTTGCCCACTTTTTAATTGGGTTGTGTGTCTTTTTTATTGTTGTGTTGTAGGATTTATTTATATTCTGGATATGAATATCAGATATTCAGATATGTGGTTTCCAAGTATTTTCTCCCGTTAGGTAGGCTGCCTTTTTCACTTTCTTGACAAATTTCTTTGAAGCACAAAAGCATTCAATATGAAGGAGGTCCCACTTATCTATTTTCTCTTTCATTGCTTGTGCTTTGGATGTTAAGATCTAAGAGACCACCTCTTACCAGAAGATCTTGAAGATGCTTCCCTACATTTCCTTCTAAGAATTTTATGATACTGGTTCTTATATTTAGGTTTTTGATCCACTTTAAGTTAATTTTTTGTATATAGTGTGAGATAGGAGCCCTCTTTCATTACTTTGAAAATGGATATCCACTTCTCCCAGTGCCATTTGTTGAAGAGTTTTGTCCCAGTTGAGTGGACTTGGTAACCTTGTCAAAAATCAATTGACCATAAATGTGAGGTTCTATTTCTGACTCTCAATTTGATTCCTTTGATCAATGTGTGTCTTTATGCCAGTACCATGCTCCTTCTTCTTTTTTTCACATGGGCAGGCACCAAGAAACAAACACGGGTCTCCTGCACTGCAGGTGAGAACTCTGCCACTATGCCATCATTGGCAGCCCAACATGCTCTTTTGATGGCCATAGCTTTGTACTATGCTTTAAAGGCAGGAAGTGTGAGTCCTTCTGCTTCTTTCTTCTTTTTCAAGATATTTTGGTTGAGACCCCAATAGCCAAATAAATTTGATAACTGGCTTTTCCATTTCTGCAAAATAGTTAGAATTTTGGGATTGGGATCGTGTTGGAAATGTAAATCAATTTGGGTAGAATTGACATTTTAATGACATTTAGCTTTCCAATCCATGAGCATGGAATGCCCTTCTGTTTATTTAGGTCTTCTTTGATTTCTTTTAGCAATGTTTTGTAGCTTCTGAATATAGGTCCTCTACAACATTTGTTAAGTTTATTCCTGGAGATTTCATTCCTTTAGTTGCTGTTATATGTGGAACTTTTTCCTTGATTTCTTCCTTATAGCTCATTATGAGTTTATAGAAACACACTGATTTTTGGTGTTGATCTTATATCCCAACCCCATTTGTTGACCTTGTTTATTAGGTCTAAGTAGGTTTGTCATAGATTTTTGGGGGGACTTTCCAAATACAGGATCACGTCATCTGCAAATTGTGAAAGTTTTACTTCTTCTTTTCCAATTGATGCCTTTTATTTCTTTTTCTTGCCCAATTGCTCTAGCTAGAACTTCTAGCACAATGTTGAATAACGGTGTTGACAGTGGGCATCCTTGTCTTGTTCTCAATCTTAGAGGAAAAGCTTTTAGTCTATCAACATTGAGCATGATGTTAGTTGTGAGTTTTTCATATATGCCCTTTACCATATTGAGGAAGTTTCCTTTGATTTCTAACTTTTGAAATGTTTTCATCAAGAAAGGAAGCTGGATTTTGTCAAATGTCTTTTTTGAATCAGTCTAGATGGTCATGTGGTTTTTCCTTTTTGATTGGTTAATGTGATGTATCACATTAATTGATTTTCTTGTGTTGAACCAACTTTGCATAACTGGACTAAAATCCATTGATGATGGCATTTGATTTTTTTGCAAGTATCTTGTTTAGGATTTTTGCATCTATATTCATTAGAGAGATTGGTCTGTAATTTTCTTTTCTTGTAGTATCCTTGTCTGGCTTTGAGAATAGGGTGATATTGGCCTCATAGAATGAGTTAGGTAGTGTTCTCTCCTCTTCAATTTTTTTGGATGCATTTGAGCAGGATTAATAATTCATATTGAAACATTTGGTAGAATTCCCCTGTGAAGCTATCTGGTCCCTCTTTCCTAGTTATTGTTTGTTCTTTTTTTGGGGGCGCATGGTCCAGGAAACAAACCCGGGTCTCCCACATGGAAGGCAGGCATTCTAACCACTAAACTACCCATGCACCCTTAGTTATTGTTTTTTTTTTTATATCTTCTATCTCTCCTTGAATAACTGTATGTGTGTTTTTCAGAATCTGTCCATTTCATCCAGGTTATCTGATATGTTGGCATACTGTTGTTCATTGTATACTCTTATGATCCTTCTTACTTCAGTGTGGTCAGTAGTAATGGCCCCCTTCTCATTTCATTTCATTTTAATTATTTGTGTTCTCCCTCTTTTTTTCATTGTCAGTATATTTAAAGATTTGTCAATTTTATTGGTCTTTAAAAGCAAGTTTTTGTTTTGTTAATTCTACCATTGTTGTTGCTTAAAAATTATGTATTTAATTTAGTTCCACTCTAATCTTTGTTATTTCCCTCCTTCCCACATTGTAGTTAGTTTGTTTGCCTTTTTCTAAATCCTCCAGTTTGGGGTTAGGTCTTTGATTTCAGATCTTTTTTATTTTTTAATGTAAGCTTTTAGAGCTGTAAATTTCCCTCTCAGAATTGCCTTTGCTGCATCCGATACATTTTGGTATGTTGTGTTTTCATTTTCATTTACCACAAGTTATTTTTTAATTTCCTTGTGACTTCTTTGACCCATTAATTGTTTAAAAGCCTCTTGTTTAATTCCACATATTTGTGAATTTTCTATTTCTCTCCCTGTCATTGATTTCAGGTTTCATTCTCCTGTGGTCTAAGAAGATATACTGCATAATCTCAATAATTTTGAATTTATTAAGACTTGCTTTGTGAGCCAACATATAGTCTGTCCTGGAGAATGATCCATGTGCACTAGAGATTAATGTGTATTCTGGTTAATAGTGTTATATATTATATATATATAAAATGGGAAGTGTTTTATATATATATAATGTCTGTTAGGTCCAGTTGGCTTACGGTATCATTCAAGTGTTCTAATACCTTATTGATCTTCTGTCTAGCAGGTCTATCCATATTGAAAGTGGTGCAATGAACTCTCCTACTATTAATATAGAACTATCTATTTTTCCTTCAAATCTGTAAATATTTGCTTTGTATATTTTGGGGCTCTGCTGTTAGGTGTGTATATAGTTATAAAAGTTACATCTTATTGTTGAATTGACCCCTTATCAGTATGTAATGACCTTCTTGGTCCCTCAAAACAATTTTTAACTTGACATCTACTTTTCTAATATTAGTATAGCTACCTCAGCTCTCTTTCAGTTCCATTTGCATGGCATATATTTTTACCATCCCTTTACTTCACCCTACTTATGTCTTTGAATTAAAGGTGAGTGTCATATAAACAGCATATAGCTGAGTCATTCTTTTTCATCCATTCTGCCAATCTCTGCCTTTTGACCAGACAGTTTAATCCATTTACATTTAACATAACCACTCAAAATGCAGGAATTCTGTTGTCATTTTGCTATTTTGACTTTGTAAGTCAATTCTTCCATTAATGCTCAGTTTCATATTTATTTTATTTTTATATTGTATCATTTTGAGACCTTCTCATTTCTTTCTGAGTACATTTTTCATAAATTTTCTTTTTGCTTACTAAGTGGTTAAAATTTAACATCCTAAATCTACAATAACTATATTTGATTACATTCCAACTTAAATTCAATAGCATAGACATACACTGTTCCTATAGCACTCTGTCCCCCCTCCTTCTTTTTGTAATTTTTACAAATCTGTGTATTACATGTCCAAAACCATAGATTTATTATTTTATTATTGTTTATGCATTTGAATTTTAGCACCTGTGAGAAATGGAGTCATATACCAAAAAATACAACAAAATAGTACTGGCATTTATAATTACCCATATGGCTAACTTTACCGGAGGTCTTTATTTCTTGATGCTGCTTTGATCCAGTCTCTAGTGTCCTTTCCTTTCAGTGTGTAACTCCCTCTAGCATTGCTTGTAGGGCAGGCCTAGTGGTAATAAACTTCCTTAGCTTTTGATCATCTCAGAATGTTTTAACGTCCCCCTCTTTTTTTTTTTGTTTGGTGTGGGGTGTGGGTCACAATTCATTATTTTCCATGTGAATATGTTATTACAGCACCATTTGTTGAAAACTTTTTTTGAGTGCCTGGGATGGAAATTGAACCTGGTCTCCTGCATGGCAGGTGAGACTTCAACCACAAAACTACCTGTGCACTCCCCCTCACTTTTTTTTGCCTCCCCCCAATTTTTGAAAGAAACTTTTGCCAGATATAAATTGTTTTTTGGCAATCCCCCTCTCCAGAATTTTAAATATTAAAACCCACTGCCTTCTTGCCTCCTTGGTTTCTGATGAGAAATCAGTACTTAATCTTATTAGGATTTCCTTGTACTAAACTCATTGCTTTTCTCTTGCAGCTCTCAAAATTCTCTTTTTATCCTTGGCATTTGGACTGTTTGAATGTGATGTGTCTTGACATGGTTCTTTTTGTACTTACCCTCTTTGAAGTTTGTCAGGCTTCTTTTTTTAAAATGTTATTGAGAAATATTCACACATATACAGTCCATATGTGGTGTACAATAATTAGCTCACAGTATTGTCCCATAGTTGTGTATTCTTCACATGATCATTTTTAGAACATTTGCATCACTCCAGAAAAAGAAATAGTGCTTACTCATTCAGTTGCTAAGTATTCCAGGCCTGCTCTGTGAAAAGGCTGCAATCTGACCAGCGTACTCACTGCCCTGAAATTAGGTCCTCCTGCTTTTGTTTTCATGGTGCTGACTAAGAAACAAAAAGTTGAGTTGAAAGGCAACAAAAGCTTTATTTGGGGTCGTAGGATGGCAATTTGGGGAGGGGGTGTCACAGATTCAGGTAACAACCCAAATTGTGACCCTTCTTGGCCCTTTTAAGCAAAGGTTTAAAAAAACAGTATGGGCATGTAAATCATCTGGGATTGTTGGATATCCTGGGTGCACCAACTGTCCTTCAGATTAGAAAGTTTATCGATTTCTTTATCTTGTGGTGTCCAGCTGTCCTTAGGGTTTCGGAACTTTGTGGCTTATTGCCATTTGTGATATCTGGCTGAATTGTGCATGAGAGTTACCTCCTGAAGTTCCCCCTACTCCATTTTAAATCTCTTAGCCATAGTGTTCTGGTTTGCTAGCTGCCAGAATGCAATATACCGGAAAAGGGATGGCTTCTTTAAAAAAGGAATTTAATAAGTTGCTAGTTCTAAGGCTGAGAAAATGTTTCAATTAAAGCAAGGCTACCGAAATGTCCAATCTAAGGAATCCAGGGAAAGATGCCTTGGTTCAAGAAGGTATCTCCCACCAGTTTTTATCATAAGAAAATATTATTAATAAAGAAATACAACCATATTTTACAATGGGCACTGTTCTAGATCACTAGCTGCCAGAATGCGATATACCAGAAATGGAATGGCTTTTAAAAAGGGGAATTTATTAAGTTGTAAGTTTACAGTTCTATGACAGTGAAAATGTCCAAATTAAGGCATCAACAAAAGGTTACCTTCACTCAAGTAAGACCGATGAAGTTCAGGGTTTTTCTCTCAACTGGAAAGGCACATGGTGAACATGGCGATGTCTGCTAGCTTTCTCTCCAGGCTTCTTGTTTCATGAATACGTCCCAGGGGTGTATTCCTTCTTCATCTCCAAAGGTCTCTGGTAGCGTGGGCTCTCTGCTTCGCATGGGTCTAAAAAAGGACTTTCTCCAAAATGCTTCCTCTTTTAAAGGATTCCAGTAAACTAATCAAGACCCACCTAGAATGGGTAGGGTCACAACTCCATGGAAGCCATCTAATCAGAAGTTACCACCCACCCACAATTGGGTGGGTCACATCTCCATGGGAACTTGCATTTCAAAAGAAGATGTCTTTTGGGGACCCAAAGGGTGGAATATGCTGGTTTAAATTTGTGGACCCAGAAAAGCCATGTCCTTTAATCCTCATTCAATATTGCTGGCTAGGATCTTTTTTATTGTTCCCATGGAGAACCAGTACATTCCACCCTTTGGATCCCCAAAAGACATCTTCTTTTGAAATGCAAAATACATTCATCCCACAATAATATCAGAAAGACTTAAAGCATTTCAATAACAATACAAATGCAATACAAGTCAGAAACAGCACAAAAGCTCATCAAAATTAGTTAGAGGCATGGTCTGTCCAAAGGCAAAATTCTTCTCTGGCTGTGAACCTATAAAACTCAGAAGAAGTTATTTGCTGCCACATACAAAGTAGGGACAGTCATAGGATAAACATCCCCATTTCCATAGGGAGAAATTGGAAGGAACACAGGGGTCACTGGACCCGAGCAGTCTCAAAAACCTGCAGGGCAAACTCCCCAGGGGAGCTTCATGAAATGAGAAACCTGGAGAGAAAGATTTAGCAGACACCACCACATTCACCATGTGCCTTTCCAGTTGAGAAAGAAACCCTGAACATCATCGGCCCTTCTTGAGTAAAGGTAACCTCTTGCTAGTTTCTTAATTTGGACATTTTCACAGCCTTTGAACTGTAATCTTGCAATTTAATAAATTCCCCTTTGTAAAAACTGTTCTGTTTCTGGTATATCACATTCTGGCAGCTTGCAAACTAGAACTGAGGTATATTTTAATTGGATATCAAGAAACAAATTAACAAAGACATTAGCTATATAAAGTAAATTAAAATATTTTGCATAGAAGTGAGATTTAAATTGTGGGCTTAAGTCCCTGTGCCATCTTGAAAGGATTTATGTACCTTAGAAAAACCATGTTTTAATCCTAATCCACCTTGGGGGAGCAACCATTTCTTTTAATCCTTATTCAACGATATAGGTTGGTAACTAGATTAGGTTATCTCTACAGGGATGTGACTCACCCAATTGTGGGTATTAACCTTTCATTAGAGGCAGCTGTGACGCCACCCATTCCAGGTGGGTCTTGATTAGTTTACTGGAGTCTTTTAGAAGGGGAAGAATTTTGGAGGAAGCTTCACAACAACGGGAGAGCAACAGAGCAGTCATGAGAATGACGAGAGCCAGAGACCTTTGGAGATGAAGAAGGAATATGCCTCCTAGGGAGCTTCGTGAAACAACAGGCCTGGAGAGAAAGCTAGCAGACATTGCCATGTTCACCGTGTGCCTTTCCAGTTGAGCAAGAAACCCTGAGTGTCACCAGTCTTACTCAAGTGAAGGTAACCTCTTGCTGGTGACTTAATTTGGACATTTCTATAGACTTTCTTTAATTGGGACATTTTCATGGCTTAAAACTAAACTTGCAATATATTAAGTTTCCCTTTTTAAAAGCCATTCCATTTCTGGTATATTGCATTCTGACAGCTAGCAACTAGAACAGATTTTGGTACTGGAAAAGTGCGGTGCTGCTGCAGTCTGCAAATACCAAACACATTGGAAGTTTTTAAAACGGATAAGGGGAAGATTCTGGAAGAGTTGTGAGGAGCTTGACAGAGAAGGCCTAGAATGCTTTGAAAAGACCTTTGGTAGAAATGTGGGCTCTAAAGATACCGCTGAGGAGACTCTAGACAGAAATGAGGCGCGCGTTACTGTAAACTGGAAGGAAAGCCACCCTTGTTTTAAAATGGCAGTTAATCTGGTAAAATTGACTAGTGGCTTTGGCTGGAAGGGAGATTTTAGAAGCCATGATACTTGGATACTTAGCAGAAGAGATCTCCAAGTTAAACGTGGAAAGTGGAAGAGCTGTGGCGTCAGGCCTTGGAGAGGGTAGAGCACATTTCCTGGGGACTGGGGAGAGCCTGGCTGCCACCACAGCGAGGGTTGAGCATGAGCCCCAGAGCTGCAGAGAGCCCGGGTGCAGCCCCGATCCTCGGAGAGGGTGCAGCCGAGGAAAAGGGTCTCCCCAGTGGGCCCCAAGATTGCATTTGCAGCCAGGCCGGACACCACATAGGCCCTTGGAAAGGGTGGGACTGCCGCTTTCTAAAGCCCCGAAGATGAATGATTCTCACACTTTGAGATCTAATGGAGTTTGCCCTGCAGGTTTTCCAGACTGCTTGGGGGACCCCCATGTTCTTTCCAATTTCTCTCTGTGGAAATGGGGGTATTTATCCTATGATGTCCGCCCTTTGTATGATGGTAGCAAATAACTTGCCCTGAGTTTTACAGGTCCACAGCCAGGAGAGAACCCCTCCCCCAGCCCCGCCATCTTCAGGCCACACAGGCAGCGCCCCTGGCCGTCCACCCCTTCCCCTGAGGACCCTCCCCCCAGCTCCGCCATCTTCAGGCCACACAGGTAGCGCTTCCATATCGCCCACGCGGCGGCGCAGGACTCGCCTTCCCAGCGGCCTCCGCGGCACGGCCGGCGCTCCTGGGCGGGCGGCGCCGGAAATGACGTGCATGTCTTCCTCGGCGGAGCCGCTGGAGTCCGGGGCGGGGCTTCGTCTGTGGGGCTCCGGACAGATGGCGGTGGAGACTCTGTCGCCCGACTGGGACTTCGACCGCGTTGACGACGGCTCGCAGAGTAAGGGAGCGTCACGGCAGGAGCTGCGGGCGGCCGCGCCTGGCCAGCCCATCCCTGCACCCCCTCTACCCCTGGG
>PVIY010059918.1:0-11847 GCA_004026745.1 Myrmecophaga tridactyla
CAGTGAGACCATACAGTATTTGTCCTTTAGTTTTTGGCTAGTCTCACTCAGCATAATGTTCTCAAGGTCCATCCATGTTGTTACATACTTCATAAGTTTATTCTGTCTTAAAGCTGCATAATATTCCATCGTATGTATATACCACAGTTTGTTTAGCCACTCATCTGTTGATGGACATTTTGGCTGTTTCCATCTCCTTTCAGTTGTAAGTAATACTGCTATAAACATTGGTGTTCATGGATTATTTGATTTTTAAAGTCTATGTAGGCATTACTTTAATTATAATAGTAAAATGGATGTTTGGAAAAATTATAAAATGCTATAAGGTTGGATAGTGGAACTGTTTCCATTTTGCAGATGGGAGAGCTGATAATATGAGTCAAAGAGAGAGAGAGCCAGGTCTTTCATGTGGAGTCTGTGGTCAGTAGAGGAGTGAAAGTTCATGCTTGATTCTGTTTCTGGTAATGGCAGAATAGCTCTTACCAGACCAACCGTTCCAGAGAAAACAACTGTAAACTCAGACAAAATGTAAAAAACAACTACCTGAAGGTACTGAAGAGTGACCAAATGCAGGTCAAAATTAGAAGGGGGTCTGCTCTTGGAAGAAGAGAATGGCCTTGGGTGATTTTTCCATTTTGTAACCTTTTCCCTGAGGCCAGACCTCAGTTGGTGATAGAAATTTCTAGTTCGTGATAGAAATTTCTGTCTCACTGGCCTTAAGAAGCAGAAAATAAAGTTCAGCATGACCAAAGCTAGAAAGTGAGAGGGCCAGAAATCTTGGAAAGGAAAGAACCAGAGAGAAGGAGACCCATAGTCTGTAAATTATTCTTCCCACGTCTCTGGTTGACCCTTGAACTAATCATGCATGGGCAAATACAAGGCAGCCCAGCTAATACTAAAATATCTGAACAGATATATCAGCTGCTGCCCACTGCAGAGACACAGAGCTTGTAATTTAAATCCAGCCAAGTTAATCAATTATTAAAATCAAACATCAAGACTATTCAGAGGAGTATGACAGAATCTAGTATCTCTACAATGTAGCTGTCCAGGTTACAATTAAATATTAGCAAACATATGAAGAAAGAAGAAAATATAGCCCATACACAAGGGAAGAGGGATCACTGGATAACATCTCTGCCTTGACCCAGTTGTTGAAATTAGCAGAATTAGCAGATCAGAATTTTAAATCATAGCTAAAAGTATATTCAAGTATGTAAAGGAAAGTATGCTTCCAATGAATGAAAAAAAGAAATTATCAGCAGAGAAATTGTAACTATAAAAGAGAACCAAATGGGAATTCTAGACCTTACAAATAAAATATCTGAAATAAAAATTCACTGGGTGGGCCTGATAGTAGACTGGTGAGAGCAGAAGAAAATGTCAGTGAATTTGAAGATAGATCGCTAGCAATTATCCAATCTGAAGAAAACATAGCTTTAGGACAATTTCAGAAGGACTTAGTAAATATGTAATTGGGGCCCCAGAAGGAGAAGAAAGAGAGAATAAGGCAGACAAATATTCTAAGAAAAAAATGGCCAAAGATCCTCCAATTTGATAAAAGACATAGATTTATAGACTCAAGAATCCCAGTGAAACCTGAGTAGGATAAATACAAAGAAAGCTGCACATAGCCACATTGTAGTCAAACTGTTGAAAACCAAACATAAAGAGAAAATCCTGAAAGCAGCAAGAGAAAACAACACTATGCACACGAAGGAACATCAATATGAGTGACTGGAGGCGCCACATCAGAAAGTAGAAGCCAGAGACAGTGGAATGACATCTTTAAAGTGCTGGAAAAAAAACCACACCTGTCCACCCAGAATTCTCTATCCAATGAAAATAACCTTTAGAGAGAAAGTGAAATAAAGATTATTTTCAGACAAACAAAAACTAAAATAATTCATTACAGTAAACATATATACTCTGAGAAATGCTAAAGAAAATTCTTCAGACTGAAGGGAAATGATACTAGATTGAAACTTGAATCTTCAGAAAGAAATGAAGAACACTTGAAGTGATAAATATTTGAATAAACATAACTTTTATCTCTCAAATTCTTTAAAATACATATAGTTGTTTCAAGCAACAATGATAACATTGAGTCATGGGACTTAGGATGTATGTGTATATGCTACCTATGACTAAGAAGGGCAGAGAGGTAAATGGACCTATGAGGTTGCTACAGTTACATTTTACATGAGTTGGTGCATTATTAACTCTAAGTAGACTAAAAAGTTAGAGATGGGTACTGTAACCCCAGAGCAACCACTAAAAAACAAATACAAAGGAGTATAAATAAAAAGCAGTAGCTCAAAAAAGAAGAAAAAGGAATTCTAAAAAGTATTTAACTGATCCAGGGTCTCAACCTTTGCATTATTTTTGGGCTGGATAACTCTTTGTTATGGGAGGCTTTGCTATGCATTATAGGATGTTAAGCAGCATCCCTGTTTTTGTTTTTGTTTTTGTTTTTAACCCACTAGCGAATAGAAGTATTATTTGCTTGTCATAGTTATAATACCAAAAATGTCTCCAGACATTGTCAAGTGTCTCCTGGGGGCCAAAATCAACCATGGTTGGGAACTACAGAGATAATTCAAAAGAAGACAGGAAAAGAGAAACATAGGAACAAAAAAAGGAGATGGGACAAAGAAAAAGCAAATAAAAGTAAAATGGTAGACCTAAACTCAACCATAATAATAATTACATTTAACTCTAATTAAAACACAGAGCTTACCAGAATGGATAAAAAAGCAAGAGCAAACTAAATGCTCTCTATAAGAGATGCACTTTAAAGTTACAGAAAGGTTGAAAGTAAGTGAATGGGAAAAGATATACTATGCAAACAGTAGTAAGCATAAGAGGACTGGAGTGGCTCTATTAATATTTAAAAAATAAAGTAGACTTCAAGATAAAGAGTGTAACTGGAATAAAAAGGAATATTTCCTGATGAATAGGAGTCAGTTTATCAAGCAAACACAGTAGTTACAAGTAGTTATATGCGTCTATTAAGAGAACCTCTAAATACACAAAGCAAAAATTGATGGAATTGAAGAGAGAAATCTGCAATCATAATCAGATATTTTAACACACTTCTCTCAGCAATTAATAGAACAACTTGACAAAAGTCAGTAGAGAAGATATAAACAGTGTTATCAAACACCTTGATCTAGTTGACATTTATAAAACACTCCATTCAACAACTGGAAAAGGTGTCTTTTTCAAAAGGTGTCTTTTGAGCATGGTAGGTTCATCAAAATAGATGATATGTTGGGCAAATCTCAATACATTTAAAAATACAAAATCATTATCTGATCACAGCGGACTTAAGCTAGAAACAATAACAATAGATATCTAGAAAACAAACAAATATTTGGTAATTAGCCATTGTGATTCTAAATAATGTATGGGTATAAGAAGAAATTACGAAGAGAATAAAAATATCTCAAGCTGAAAAATAATGAAAATAGAACATATCACTTGGGGAGATGTAGCTAATGCAGTGATTTGAGGGAAATTTATATCTTTAAATGAATATATTAGAAAAGAAGAAGGGACTAAATTCAGTGACTTACAATTCTATTTTTAGAAGGTAGAAAAAATACACACCTAAAAAATAGAAAGGAGGAAATAATAAATATAAGAAATTAATATAATAGAAAACAAACAGAAAGATAACAAAGCCAAAAGCCATTCTTTGAAAAGAGCAACAAAATTGACAAAACCTAGCGTTATTTTATTAATATGCCGTTTATTAGATTGCAGAAGTTCCCTTCTGTTTCTTATTAACCAAGAGTTTTTTTTTTTATCATGGATGGTTGTCGAATTTTAATATGGTGAATTGTATTGATTGGTGTTTCAATTTGCTAAAGTTTCCAAAATACAATATGCCAGAAATGGATTGGCTTTTATAGAGAGGATTTATAAAATTTATAAAGTAAGTTGCACATGTCAGTATGCTTCACAAATCCTTATATGAGTTTTGATGTGTTATCCAAACTACTGTTAAGATTTGGAATAATGCACAGGGCTATGACCATTAAAATGTTCACATTTAAGTCATCAACGAGATGATACCTGGACTCTGAAGAAAAGCTTGCTAATTGATATTTGGTACACCTCTGTCAGCTAGGAAGGCTGTGGCTGGCATCTCCTGGTCCGTTGCTCCTGGGTTGCATTGCTTTCAGCTTCTGATTCCAGTGGCTTTCTCTTTCAGCTTCTCTGGGTCCTTGCTTGGCATTTCCTGGGCTGTTCTGTCTCCAAGTGTCTGCTCTTTGTGTTGACTCTCAAAAGCATCTGTGCTTTCTCCAAAATGTCTCTCTCTTAAAGGACTCCAGTAAGCGGTTTAAGACCCACCTTGAACTGGGTGGGTCACATTTCCATGGAAACACCCTAATCTAAAGGTCCCACTCAACAATAGTTCTGCCCCCACAAGATTAGATTAGATTAAAACAAGGTTTTTCTGTGGGGTACATAACAGTTTCAAACCAGCACAGTTGATTTTCAAGTCATGGTGAAACTTTATGGTTTGATATAAATTCCAAATCTTAATAGCAGTTTGTATAACACATCAGAACTTATCAAAGGGTAGTGTACTGATCTGCAATGTACTTTGAAATGCATAAAAAGATGAATTGATGAATAGAGAGAGTGGTGGATAGATGTATGATAAAGCAAATAATAGCTGTTTATTTGCAGAATAAAGCAAACTGTTCATTGTAGAATCTAGGTCATAGGAATATGGTTGTACAATTATTTAAACCTTTCTGTGTTTTTGGAAATTTTCATAATAAATTATTGAGGGAAAAATAAAATTAAAAAGAAAACCACCTGTGTCTAGAGCTTTGGACCACAATTCAACAGAAGTTTCATAACTTTTGAGCATACTTTGAACATTAGAGTAGTCTCATCTTGGGCAGTATTTCATATCTTGGCCTTTTCACTTACTTTCTCTAGTGCAAGGTCAAAGACAAAGTGGAAAGAGGCCCTCAAGACTGATAATCATTTTTCAAAGAAATGAGTATGTATGGGATTGGACAGAGGATAGGAAACTGATCTTGTTTGAGGTCTCCTTATATAGCAGTTTGTATATACACACTCTCATTGATTCCTGCCAGTAATACTGAATTAGGTACACACATCTCTGTTTTATAGATGGGGACACTGGGACTCAAAGAGATTGAGCACCTGGCTCAAGGCTACACAGCAGGTCATTGGCAGAGCTGGGCCTGATGCCCAGATGTCCTGACTCCCACTGCAATGCCCTTTCTACTACCCCAGTCTGTCTTGTTAGCATTCTGGGATGTTAGTACATTGCCCATGAGGAAAGGAATGCTGAGGATGCAAGGTGGCCTGGGTTTCCTTTGACTCCTGGTTTTGGTCTGAAAAGTGCTCTTTCTACTTCACATTTCAGACTACTAGAATGGACTCAGTTTGCTAGACCCCTTCCCATTCAGCTTTCTTCTTCTTCACTGGACGGGAGGAGGAAAGAAGAAGCCAGGCTGGAGGGTGTACTGAAAGGTTTTTCTGGGGCTCTTTCCTCTGCAATGAACACTTTTAATTAAAAATAAAACAAATAATTACATGTTCCTTCTCCTTTCCAAATATTGCTGACACTCTTTATGGCGTTATTCTTGGTTGCATGTCCTGGTGATGTCTCAGCCTTAGGTGTAAATTGAGAATGGGACTGACAACACCATTACCAAAGAGGTTTTCCCAAAGGGAATGACCACATCTAGAATAGAACAGCCATCTGCCGCCAGATGGTCAGGGTTCCACTGAGCTACGCATTTAATCCTGAGGCGGGCTCTTTCTGCATGTTTGCATTTTTGGGACACCACTTGTGTCTGTTCCCTGCTAGCTTGGGCACTTCCCTCCCACCCCTCAGGTTGCCTTGTCCCTCAGGAGTCATGCTGCCTATGACGCCTGGGCACGCCTGGATGATCCAGAGGAAGCCAGCAGCACACTGTTTTCATGCAGCGAGGTGGCACCTTAGCTTCTCTGCGTCGAAACTCCTAAATTAATTCACCGTTGTTAGCAGTCCTCCCAGCTGAGAAGGTTCATGGCGGTTCAGAGTGTTCCAGTGTAAGGGGTGGCAGGGGGAGCTGAAGAAGAGGTGGATTTTTCTGTCTGCACAAACTAATGCTCTTGCCTGGTTTACCTTGATAGTTCATTATTTTGGAAACCTATAGGATATGAAGGGAGGTGGAGACAGGTCAGTGGGTGGATAGGAGTCAAAATGATGAAGTCCACCTTTCTTTTTAAGTTAGAAAGAGGAAAAAAAACTTATGCCTTCTAACTTGTCATCTAACTTGTTTATCATTAAAAATACTCTTTATTTATTTCTTTCCCCTGTCCTAATCTTCCTTTCTTTTTCAACTTGTCCTGTCACTCTTTCTCCCTCTTGTTCCTGCCCCACCTTCTACTCTTTTGTCATTTGTTTTCTGAGAATATGAAAGTAGGGAATGGTAGGGAAAAATGCAGCACATCACCAGATCCCCCTCCCCCCTCCCCAGATAATAGAGCCACATCTTAAAGATGTAATCCTTAGTTTATCACGTTTGTTATGTTTGTCACACAACAGTTCCCTGTCTGATGAGAGCAAGGCTGCAGTCAAGCTAAGGAGGCTCAAGAAACCAAGGCAGCAATTGATTATATTTTCCTAGCACCCATTCCTCCCATCTCCAGTTCAATCTCCTCTGATACCTATAAACTGTCCCCGCCTGTCTCCTCTGGTGAGCAGCCTGGGTGATCACAGGTTTGGTCAAACATCTATCTAGTATTGAGATGCTATTTGTTCACTTTCTTTATTATCCACCTTGAGGAAGCAGGGTGTCTTCTGTCCCCAACCCCTTATTTCTAGAGTGTTCTGTCTTTTTCTGTTTGCCCATTATCAATTACTTCTGAGTCTCAAATATGAACCTCCTCTTTACCCATTTTTTGGTGGCTGGCAAAATAAACTAATGCCTCTTGCAATCCTGGGCAAAGAGAGATAGGAGATAGAAGAGTCTGGGGCTCTTCCTGATATCAAGAATGTCCTTGGAAAGCCAGAGATTTTGTAATGTAACACATTGTAGTGAGGTCAGGACCCCTGGGTTACAGATCCAATTTGCCAATAACTTGCTAAGTGGCCTTCAGTGAGTCACTTTCCTACCCTGGGTCTCAGTTTTCCCATCTATCACAAGCTTAGATGTTTGCAGGGCCAGTTGTTTAACAATAACTATAAGTTAAGCTGCTTACATTGTGTTGTGAACAAGCCAAACACCCTATTCAGGCATATTGTGTTTTTTATTTTTATTTTTTTAACTTTTTAAATTATATAATATAACATATATATACAAAGCAAAGAAAATAAAGACAATAATTTTCAGAGCACTCTTCAACAAGTAGTTACAGGACAGATCCCAGAGTTTGTCATGGGTTACCATACCATTCTCTTAGATTTTTCCTTCTAGCTGCTCCAGAATATAGGAGGTTAGAAGGAATAAATTTTTTTTTATCATCACAGTCAACTTTTTTTTTGCGAAAAATACCATATATACAAAAAAAGCAATAAATTTCAAAGCACAGCATGACAATTAATTGTAGAACAGATTTCAGAGCTTGAATGGATTACAATTCCTCAGTTTTTACTTCTAGCTGCTCTAAGATACTAGATACTAAAAGAAATATCAATTTAATGATTCAGCAATCATATTCATTTGTTAAACCCTACCTTCTCTGTATAACTCCACCATCACCTTTGATCTTTCTATCCCACTCTTTAGGGATATTTTTTTTTGCATGGACAGGCACCGGGAATTGAACCCGGGTCTCTGGCATGGCAGGCGAGAACTCTGCCTGCTGAGCCACTATGACCCACCCCATTTTAAATTTTTCATGTTGGCAGGGGCTGTCAATAATATGGTATAGGGAAATGAAGTTAGCTGATGTTCTGGAAAGGCTGGGCCATCTACGTTTCAGAATTTACCTGGTCCAGGGACCCATCTGGAGGTTGTATGTTTCTGGAAAGTTACCCTAGTGCCTGGAACCTTTGTAGAATCTTATATATTGCCCTAGGTGTTCTTTAGGATTGTCTGGAATGGTTTTGGTTCAGGTTTGGCAAGTTATGATAGGTAGCGGTGTCTAACTGAACAGGCATATTGTCTTTTGAAATACTTGTTGGGCCAGACAAATGGCCAAACAAAAATGTCTGAGTGCTTTTTCATTCAAGCTCTTTTCTTCTCCCATGGCATGCCAGGGACCAGAGCTACAGAAAGGGCCAGAAAGCCTTAGGGTCAGTTTAGGTCCTCAGAGAAGTTTCTGTGAGTCCTGCACCCCAGAAACTAGCAGAGGCCATAGCAACATTGGGCTTTTATCACTTGGGGTGTTGGGAGCTGGTGAGTGCACAGTGGCCATAGGCCATTGGGACTGTTCCCTCAGAGGATCTCTCTTTCCTAGCCATTGACTGTTTGCTTTGCCCTTCATAGTACATGTCACTGGTACTAGGCAAAAGGCATGGGACCAACCCAGCCCTGCCTTGCCAGCAATGCAGGACACATCCTGTGGAAGAGAGATTTCACAGAGGGCTCTAGAATCCCAGGCTCATAAAGTCTAAGCTGACCAGGGGCCATGTGGTCACACAATGCTGATTTGAGTCCCCTCCTTTGGGATTCCATTTGAGGATTGTTCTTAGTTTTAGAAACCTCATCCTTATATTGGTTTTTATCACTGCTCTGTAAAGTAGGTAGGATGGGGATGTTTTAAAAAATAAACATATTTATTTTTTACGTGTATTTATTTCTAATCATATATAGAATCATATATAGAATTTCTGCTTTATATCCAGATATTTCACCTCTAATTATATTGAAGTATTTTCTTCATTTTGCTAAATATTCTTTAAAATAATTATTTAACATTTAAAAAGTAATAATTCATTATTTGGATATGCCACAATTAATGTGAGCATTTTTGGAAATTTTTGTTGTTTCCAAGTTTTTGCTACTGAAAGCTCTTGTTGTGATCAATATCTTTCTACCTAAATCTTTGGTTAAATCTATATTATTTCCTCAGGAAAGGTTCCTAGAAATAGGATTCCTAGATCCTATAAGCTTTTTAAAGGCTCTTGATACATATTTAGAATGGCAAGAATTATTAAAGTTTACATTGCAGTCTTTGATCCCTTCTGTTCATCACTGGTGTAGTGGCAGATGCCTCAATGTCTGAAGCATCTCATTTGAAAATTCTTTTTCTTTCAAATGGACAAAGTGCTTTAGAGGTACCTCCTTGCATCCCCAACCCTACTGAGGTTTGCAGCTCTCTCTGAGATGGTGCTGGTTTTCTTGGCCAGAGCCACACCTGGACCAGAGTACATGCCCTAGAGAGCAGAAAGCTTCATATTACCTCGGATTGACTGAGAGGCCAGCCTTTCTTATTAGAACATGAGAAAAATGCAGGTCTGTTACTTGTCAGATGAAAATAATACCTGTGAAAACCTATTGAAAACTGTGAAGAACTCTATAAATGCAGTGTGTTATTAGGGTTACTTGGGGTTCAAATAACAATGCCAATATGAGTACTAAGATATTACATAATGCTAATATCTTGCTTGTACTGGCTTCTAAGATACTGTTTAACATTTTCACCAAATACTGCTCGCTATATTATACTGATTTGTTAAGTGTGCCATTTCAAAAAAAGTAGACAGAGCCCTGGGACATTTCAGACAGACTTACCATTAGATTATTTTCCCCTCCAAATTAGTGAGCCTGAATTAATGGGGGTTATAGCACCACACATATTTTTCCTGGGTGCGTAAAGGCCTAATTAGGCAGTGGTCTTTGTGGGAACTCACCATTTGTAACCTCTAACCTCCACCCTAGTGGATTCTATATTAGTATATTGTGTATATTACTCATTTGTTATGTTTATCATCTTTCTCCCTCTGATAAACTGTAAGTGGCATGAGGGTAGGATTTTGTTTCTTTTATTCTTCTCAGTACCTAAGTCAGTACCTGTATTTGATAAATATTTATTGAAGAAGTAAATGAATAGTCCTGAATTAGGAATAGGATCTTTGGGTTGGAGATGGAGACCTGGGATCTAATCCCACTCATAACTGCTTTATGAGCTGGTGAGAGTCATATTTCTCTTTTGGCCTCCTTTCAACCGATGTAGAATAAGATGTAGAATAAAGGCATTGGATCTCTAAAATTCATTCTAGCTCTAAAATCCACAAGTCATGCATTCTTCGGCTTTTTAAAAAAAATTTATTTATTAATTAAAAAATTAAGAAACAAAATAAAACATCAGCATACATAATCAGTAATTCACAATATCATCACTTAGTTGCATATTCATCATTTCTTAGAACATTTGCATTAATTCAGAAAAAGAAATAAAAAGACAATAGAAAAAGAAATAAAACGAACACAGGAAAGAAAAAAAAAAAGATTATACCTATCATACCCCTTACCCCTCGCTTTCATTGATCACTAGCATTTCAAACTAAATTTATTTTAGCATTTGTTCCCCTATTATTTATTTTTATTCCATATGTTCTACTCCTTTGTTGACAAGGTAGATAAAAGGAGCATCAGACACAAGGTTTTCACAATCACACAGTCACATTGTGAAAGTTGTATCATTATTCAGTCATCCTCAAGAAACATGGCTACTGGAACACAGCTCTACATTTTCAGGCAGTTCCCTCCAGCCTCTCCATTACATCTTGAATAACAAGATGATATCTACTTGATGCATAAGAATAACCTCCAGGATAACTTCTGGACTCTGTTTGGAATCTCTCATTGACACTTAGTCTCATTTCCCTCTTCACCCTTTTGGTGGAGAAGGTTTTCTCAATCCCTTGATGCTAAGTCTCAGCTCATTCTAGGTTTTTTCTCAATCCCTTGATGCTGAGTCTCAGCTCATTCCAAGATCTCTGTCCCACGTTGCCAGGAAGGTTCACACCCCTGGGAGTCATGTCCCACGTAGAGAGGGGTAGGGTGGTGAGACTGCTTGTTGTGTTGGCTGGAGAGAGAGGCCACATCTGAGCAACAAAAGAGGCTCTCTTGGGGGTGATTCTTAGGCCTAAATTTTAAGTAGACTTGACCTATCCTTTGAGGGGTTACGTTTCATATGAACAAACCCCAAGACTGGGGGCTCAGCATATAGCTTTGGTTGTCCACACTGCTCGTGAGAATATCAAGAATTCAACTTGGGGAAGTTGAATTTCTCCCTGTTCTCACCATTCCCCGAAGGGGGCTTTGCTGATACTTTTCCATTCACTGATGGAATCACTCTGGGATTCATCGGGGCATCACTCTGGACAAACCAGCAAAATCATTCTTCGGCTTTTAAATGCTTAGTAGTAATAGGACTATTTTACATTTTATTTTCAAGCTAAATTTTATGCAGAACCTCAAAATCTAAAACAGATAAAAATTGAACTATTCTGATTGAATTGTTAGGAATTTGAATCGAGTAGGGACGTGGAGTATGGGAGAATGAAGCCTTACAATTTAAATGCCTGCTGACCAGCCCCCTCTTCATTTTTACTCCTTGGGCACACTCCAAAACACAAGGCTGTTTTGGACATTGTTTGAAAAACATTTCTTTATATTAAGTGAGAAATGTCCCAGAGCACAATTCTATCTATGTTCAGATATAGATTTGAAGGTGTGTTCGTTAGATTCAGTTGTCAACTTGGCCAGGTGAGCATAGCTAATCTTGTTGCTGCGGACATAAGCCAACGGTACGTGAACCTCATCTGTTGCCAATTACATCTGCAGTCAGCTAGGAGGTGTGTCTGCTGCAATGAGTGACGTTTGACTTAATTGGCTGGTGCTTAAATGAGAGAAC